>APFE030515736.1:68525-108804 GCA_000404065.3 Pinus taeda
ACTTCTGGGAGATGATGTAATCAGTTCACCTTGTTCCTTTAGGCAGTGAAGCAACACTTTTAGGGACTTAGGAGCCCTCAGTTTATGGACATTTATGATTGGGGTTGAAGTGCCCAAAAATGTCTATAACACATATGGAGTAAATGTGGAGCCTAGGGGAGCATTATTAGATCATATTGGTAGGTGAGTGCTAATGTGGCATGTTGACATGACACATAGGGTACACTTTGATGCATAATGTTGATCTGTTCATTACATGAGTGTTGAATTATGTAGCTTGGGAGGTACTCCAAGCCCTAGGGTTCAGGGTTTGGAGGACAAAGTGCCACAAGGGAAGCTTATGGGCTTAGAACCCAAGCTTGGGGTTTTTCCCCAATCATATTTGGGGAAATTACAGAAGCACACTTCTGCATGTGATGGCATGAGACAATAGAGGGCGGAAATGAGAATCCAATGCTTTGAGAATCGTTGAATTCCGAGTTGCAGAAGTGGAGAAATGAATTTTTGAAATTGACAAGTAATTATTGGTTTTCAAATCATGTAGGCTTGAAGTAAAATTTGGCCAATAGATGTGTCTCTTCACTAATTTGTGGAGCCCTTTCTATTGTGTATAAATATAAGGTGGAGGAGAGTCATTTAACTCATCCAAGAAGCATCTTTCATAGTCTACACATCAAGAAATCCAGCTAGAGTGTGGGTTGTGCGAGTGTAGGAACGCACGAGTATAGGAACATGAGTGTAGGAACATGTGGGTACAAAAACACACAAAGTGTAGGAACATGTGAGTGAAGGAACATGTGAGTACATGAATGCGAGTGTATGAATGCGAGTACAAGAATGCATGAGTGTAGGAATGCACGAGTGCAGGAATGTGAGTATAGGAACGCATGAGTGCAGGAATGGGATATGTATGCGTTTTATTGATGTGTTAAGGTTGAATTGATGCTAGTGGATGATGTCCTAGGAGAGGAAAATTTAGAAGCATGTGGGATCCATTTGGAGGACTTTTGTGATGGTCAAAAGTCTATCCTAGGAGCAGATCTTGCAGTGAAGAATTGGGCATCATTGGTTTGTTGGAGGGCAACATGTTGATAGCCCAAAGTAGATCTAGAATAGCATATAAGAAGGATGTTGGATGTTGCATGATTGGGTGAAATCTGGAGCCTAATGTGCAACACTTTGATGGACAAAAGTGACTGCTAGATTGGAAGATTGGAGCTCAGGTATTGGCCAACCTAGAGAGCAGATTGGATAAGCCCATGTTCATTGTAGCAGATGTGACTTGTAGCAGTGATAGGAGGCATCCCTCCTGGAGTCTCGATGTGTAGTGGCCCTGATGGACTAAGGAATTACTAGAGAGCAGTACGGGTGCGATGGACTGGCAGGATAAGATATGGCATAGAAGTGCTGCAGCCAAGTTTTTCATTGTATCTTGTAACCATAGAATGTTGTGTTTATTAGATTTGGATTAATATAACGAAGATTGGTGATTGTACATCATTGTACAATTTTGTTTAAAACTATGTATCATTGTGCGTATTGATTTACTGCTTTATATTTCCATTGTGAAAAGTAGTTTATGGTTGAGATTCTTGGTTTGGAAGCATCAGTGATTTTAAGACTCTAACCTAGACCCAAGGTCATGGAAATTCAACATGGAATCAAAGCATGTCTGAGCTACTTTGGAAGTAAGTAAATCAGATTTGTGCACAAACGAAGTACATCATGAGAGGGAGTTGGTCACATTGTGAGTGAAGGGTTCACTACAATGTCAAAGTTGTAGGAAGGTATTCGATATGAGGAAAGGTTGGAGGGGTTGTCCAACTATAGTCCATGGAAGGAAAGCATCATGTTGATATTGCAAGTCAACAATATTTGGGATTTTTCTGAGAAAGAGATCAAGAAGCAGATCGACCCTAAGGAGCTGGAAATATTGGAAGATTTGGATGCGAGGATGAGACTAATCATCCTAGATGGTGTGAGGGATGCCCTAATACCTCATTTGTCCAAGAAGAACACAACTCATGATATGTGGGTGTCTCTTCAAAATTTGTTCTAGAATAAGAACAAGAACTGAGTATTGGTATTGGTATTGGAGGATAATTTGAAATCCACTAAGATGTTAAAGGGTGAAAGCGTGACATCGTATTTGACGAGATTGTCTTAGGTCAAAGATGAGCTTGCTGCCATTGATGTGACTGTCTCAGATGGAGATATGGTAAGGATTGCCTTGAAAGGGTTTACCGAGGAATGGAAGCCCTTCATCAAAGGAATCATTGCTAGGGAGAAGCTTCTAGACTGGGATAAGTTGTGGGATGACTTCATTCAGGAACATTTTCAAGACGAGGATCTTCAACCGAAGCAGAAGGCTTCAGATGATGATGTGGCACTTGCATCACGAATTAAGGGTAAGCAAAAGAAGGACTTGAGTAAAGTCAAGTGTTTCAATTGTGGCGAGAAGGGTCATTTTTCATCGATATGTTAGAAGAAGAAGAAGGGAGATGATGAGAAATAAAAGGGAAGCAGGTTGCCTTTATTGTCAATAAAGAAGAGATGGATGAACTTGCTATAAGCTTGGAAGATGAAGAAGAGGATTTTTCTATGATTTCTCATTTCTCGCAGAGTACTACAAAGAGGATGGATGGTACGTGGACAATGGTGTGACGAAGCATATGACAAGGTCACATGATATTTTTGAGACTCTAACTATATGGGACTCGAAGCTGCACATGGTGTTTGGCGATAAGAGTTAGTTGGATATCCAAGGATCAGCTGTTGTGCCATTCAGAATGGAGACAAGACTTATGATGCGGGTCTAGGATGTATTGTTTGTACACGGACTCAAATATAATGTGATATCCTTCTCGATGATGGAGAAGAAGGGGTTTGAGGTCTTGTTCCAGGATGGAAACACAAGACTCAGGCTCAGAGGCTCTAAGTCTGATGGGCTTGTACTCGAACTTAAATAGCATGGTCTATACAGGTTGACTGCCAAGCCTGAGGATCATGGAAAGAAGCAGGGATAGGTGCAGGTTCCAGAGAAGCAGGAGTAAGTGTAGGTGCAGGTGCAAGCTTCAGAGAAGAAGGCACATGTTCCCAAGAAGAAGGTACACTTTCTCGAGAAGGGCCAGGTTCCAAAGAATCAGAAGGAGTCTAGTTCGAGAGGGAGCTTGCACATTCAAAGGGAGACTCTATAACCCAAGAAGAGCGCATGGTCAGTGGTGAGCAAGGGTGATCCTACAACTGCCAAGAAGGAATCATGGAAAGAGTGGAAGATGTTAGAGGATAAGAAGAAGAAGTAGGTTACTTTTGGCAGTGACAACGACACTTTCAAGAAGGGCGTAGTTCACTGTATAGGGATTGCTGCAATTGTGAGCGCCACGAGTTGGGAAAATGTTGCGAGCAATGATGATGATGATGAGATACTTCCTAGTCTTGGAAGTACCTCCCTCACTGAGAGGCAGTGTTTAATTGTGTAGCTTGGGGGTACTCCAAGCCCCAGGGTTCAAGGTTTGGAGGAAAAAGCGCCACAAGGGCAACTTGTGGTCTTAGAACCCAAGCCTGGGGTTTTGCACCAAATCATGTTTGAGGAAATTTTGGAAGCACATTTCTACATGTGATGGCATGAGATGATAGAGGGTGGAAAGGAGAATCCAACGCTTTGAGAATTGTTGAATTCTGAGTCATAGAAGTGGAGAAATAATTTTTTGAAGTTGATAAGTAATTATTGGTTTTCAAGTCATGTAGGCTTGAAGTAAAATTTGGCCAATAAATGTGTCTCTTCACTAATTTTTGGATCCATTTCTATTGTGTATAAATATAAGGTGGAAGAGAGTCATTTAACTCATCCAACAAGTAGTTTTAATAGTCTACACATAAAGAAATAAAACCCAAGTGTAGGCAACACGAGTGGAGGAATGTACAAGTACAGGAACATGAGTGCAGGAATACGTGGGTGCAGGAACACACGAAGTGTAGGAACGTGTGAATGCAGGAACACACGAGTACAAGAATGCAAGTGCAGGAATGTGAGTACAGGAATGCGTGAGTGCAGGAACACACAAGTGCAGTAACACATGAGTGCAGGAATATGCACAAGTGCAGGAACGAGCTAGGTATATATTGTATTGATGTGTTATGGTTGAATTGATGCTAGTGGATGATTTCCTAGGAGAGGACAATGGAGAAGCCTATGGGAATCATTTGGAGGACTTTTTGTGATGGTCAAAAGTTTATCCTAGGAGTAGATCTTGCAGTGAAGAATTGGGCATCATTGGTTCATTGGAGGGAAACATGTTGATAGCCCAAAGTAACCCTAGAGCAACATACAAGAAGGATGTTGGATTTTGCATGATTGGGTGAATTTGGAGCCTAATGTGCAACAGTTTGATGGACAAAAGTGACTGCTAGATTGGAAGACTGGAGCTTAGGTATTGGCCAACCTAGAGAGCAGATTGGATGAGCCCATGTTCATTGTAGTAGACATGACTTGTAGTAGTGATAGGAGGCAACCCTCTTGGATTCTCGATGTACAGTGGCCTTGATGGACTAAGGCACTACTAGTGAGCAATACAAATGCAACAGACTAACAAGACAAGTTTGTCATTGTATCTTGTGACCATAGATTGTTGTATTTATCATATTTGGATTAATATAACAAAGATTGGTGATTGTACGTTATTGTACAATTTTTAAACATATGTATCATTGTTCATATTGATTTACTGCTTTATATTTTGACTGTGTAAAGTAGTTTATGGTTGAGATTCTTGGTTTGGTAGCATCAGTGATTTTAAGACTCTAACCTAAACTCAAGGTCAAGGAAATTCAACAATGACATGATGACCTGGCATGATGATGTGTTCTGATATTGTAGATGAGTTAACATGGTGGTAAATGTGTCACCTATCATGGTAGGTGTTGTGGAATCCATAAATTCAATAATCTGATTTTTTGTAGGACTTTTGGGTTTTCCTAGATCTTGATGGATTTGGATGAATCCAAAAAAATTAAAAACATGGATGTCTAGATGAAAAGGGGCTTGAATTGCATTGGTATATTATGATGTGGCATGGTGACATGAGTTAGACTGGTGTAACAATGCTGAGGTGGAGGCCAAATGGTAGGTGAAGTGATGTGACATGCATGGAAAAAAGTACTAGGTAGCAAAGATTTATAAATACAAAAATTTGTTTAAAGAAAACTTTTGAAATTTCCTAAATTCATATTATAGAGAAGGTTAGATGTTGACCATGGTGGGAAAAAAGAAAACCTCAAATCCAAATGGATTTGAAACTTTGGAAATTCCTAGATGATTCTAGATGTCTGGAGATCTGAAGAATCATTTCAATGAGGAGTTTTTGAAATTCCATATTCAGATGTAAGCATTAGATTGACATGTCCTTTTAAGGATGTGGCCCTATATGGTGCCAACATGTGCACATCGACTACCACATGTCAGCCATGTGTGGCTAAAGTGGCATTGTAGGAGGAAACGTAAGGGAAAGGACTGCCATGTAGAAATGGTACAGATGTTAAGATGGTTCATGGGAGGGAAAATCTTCAAATGGGAATAAATTTGCATCTAGAGCTTAGACTTTTGATGAAATTTGTATAATTGGAAATCTATCAATGAGCAAAAGATAACGGTGATCTTAGAAAGGAGTTTTAAGGTGGTTTAAGGAAGAGGAATTTTCATAACCCAACTCCATAAATTAATCTTGGTGGTTGGGTCTAGACACCCCATTCCCTTAAAATGCATTGAGGGGGCCATTGTCATTACATAGTGACATCAGAGTGAAGGTTCAACACTTTGGATGAATGGGTTTAGAAGAAAGAGTGGGTTTGGTTTGTTAATGATAAAATTTCTTTTATAAAATCAATGTTTGTTTTAATGACTTGTTAATTTTACAATTTAGATTTATATGGGATTTGTTACTAAAGGAATACTAAGAAAACATTGAGTTTGAATTATAACTATAACATAGCTTTAATTATGGAAAAATTCATATATGGAAAAGGCAACTAGATATGCTGAAAATAATTAAATTATTTTCTTAAACTATTATTGGTGTGTTGTTTTAGCACATAGTAGTAGAAAAGGAAGAAGAATAACAACAATAGAGAAGGAAGAAGTGGTCAATATAATGACACATTATAGTTTGGAGAAGGCTTGATACAATAGAGATGATGAGTCCAATAAGAGAAAAGTGGTTAAGACCCCTCCTGATTGGGTGGAAACAATTAGAATTTTGAGTGTTAAGTATTGAATTTATAAGCCATATAATGAAAGCATTATAAAATCCTATGAGAACCAAGATAAAAAAAATATATAGAATTTTTATAGGGCATATTAGATTTATAGAGACAGAGGCAACATATACCAATCACCCGTATATGGACAAGAATAAGTCAAAAAAGGTTCTTAGCCAATTGTGAATTAAAAAATATGGGCTAACAACCAATAATACATAAAGAAGTGTTTCAAGGAAAGGGAACATGAGTGCTAGAAGGTATGCATCCAGTGAGGACACCTCAACAAACAAATTTGATGAGGAAATAAACAATTCAGAAAAACTATTCAATACAACTACAAGAAGAAGAAGAAAAGGCCTATGGAGAGTTCCATGCTTAAGGAATTCACAAAGGCAAAACCTCCTACTTTTAATGGTGATTTAGGAAAAAATAAGAAGCTAAAGCATGGCCATTGAGCCAAAAGAATTACTTTAGCATAAATAACTACTTTGAAAACATGAAGGCCAAAGTGGCCATATTAAACTTTAAGGGAAATGTTGACATTTGGTGGGAACATTGCAAGAATATAAAGGGAATTCGAGAGAAAAATATGAACTTGAGTAAATAAAAAAAAATAAAAAATTCAAGGAGAAATACCTATTTGAAAGCTATTATGATTGAAATATCAAGGAATTTCATTAGCATATATTGGGGACTTTCACTATGGATGCCTATGCAAAAAGATTTATAGAGATGTTAAGATATGTGCCTTACATCAAAGATGAGAAAGTGGAAATGCAACACTTCTCAATAGATCACCATAGTCCTATCAAGATTGTATTGTGTTTGATGAAAAAATAATACTTTTTGACACCATTATGAAAACTAAATATTATTATGACCTATTAAAGCACAAGTTGGGGTCACCAATTGGTCGAGTCCCTATTGTTAAAGAAACTCTTCTGTTGAGAGGTCACCATTTCAATTCTCTTGACACTCTCGGGATTAGGCTATGTGGTTTAACCATATGGAAGTGCTCCCTTTGGGTAGATTTTCCTAGTGAAAATATTCCATGGATGCAGTGGTTATTGATCTCTGGGGTACTTCAACCACACAGAAAAAAAGAAAGAAAAAACACTAGTTGTATGATAAATCGAGTAAACATGATTTCTTTCAAATTTAAGTTCATTATTTAGTACATGTAACCTTAGAAGAAAGGGTTGCAGTGGACCATGAGAAGATCAAGGCAATCATGATTGCCGTATGTCTCAAAATCAATAAAAGTGAGATTATTTATGGGTATAAAGGTATTATAGGAGATTTATCTAATGATTTCCAAATATTTTCCACTTAATAACCTCTCTATGAAGAAAGGGAGTGAATTTTGGGTGGTTAACTAAATTTTAAGCAAGTTTCTAATGATTTCCAAATATTTTCCACTTAATAACCTCTCTATGAAGAAAGGGAGTGAATTTTGGGTGGTTAACTAAATTTTAAGAAAGTTTCTAATGATTTGAGCATATTTTGACCAATGCCCCCATATTGAATATTACAAATCCAAATAAGAAATTCTTAGTATATACAAATTCTTGCCAGGAGGGACTTGATGGAGTACTCATGCATGAAGGCCATGTAATTAGCTATGAATCCACAAAATTGTATGATTATGAAATACATTAAATCACGATTTCATGTACTTTAAAGATGTGGAGGAAATATTTTCTTGGGAGGAAGTTTTTATTGATGATTGATCATAATGGGTTGAAGCATTTGTTTGAATAGCCTCAACTCAATGCCGAGAAAGCTATGTGGATGGAATTTACAAGCAAATATGATTTTGAAATTAAACATATCAAAGACAAGGAGAACTAAAAGATAGCCACACTCATCAAGAGCGTGCAAACCTTAGCGTAAATGGAGGTATGGGGACTCAGGAAGACTTAATGCCTCAGCGTGGAGCTCTACTTAGTCATAAATGTAAAGGATTTCCAGGTCGATCTCCACTTCTACTCTGTAGCAGGCAACCACAGTCGATCACTACCAACTCCAGAGAGTGGTGAAGTCAGGTAGTTAAGATGAAAGTGACTTAAACTGACTGAGCAGCTAGAGGGACACATTGTGCCAGAGACGTGGCATGATCAAGGGCTTTCACAGGAATAGAAAAAGGACATTTTCTTCCATCATCATTCAGTTTCCCTTGTTTCTATTTTACTGTAATTTATGTTTATTCTATAATTTTTATGTATTTTCAACAAAGGAATCGAATCCTTTAGGATCATTTTGAGCAACAGAGCTATCATAGGCTGAGGCAGCTAGTCAATCAGACAACTGGCCCTTGGATGAGATATTTTGTAAATGTTGATTCAAATCTCCCCTTCTCTATATAAATAAGGGGGAAGAAACACTTAATACAGGTTCCATAATTTTGCACCCACAGTGGTCCAAATTTTGTGGTTCCACTCTGGTTCTATGAAGCTTGTTCATGAGGGACTTAAGCTATAGATTGCTAAATGTAAATGGCCTGGTGAATGGGACTCATTTCGAAGATTAATGAAACTCTTTGGTGATTCCAATCATGGAAATATGCAGTTTTTTTCCCCTCTGTAAATCTCATTTCATATATGTTTTTATTTCTCTGAAATAATGTGATGAAGTTATCAATTTCTCTCTGATTCATGGATTTATCTAGGCTACTAAATAGCCAACAATACATGTGTATACGACATATTTACTTATGTTCGTCTATAACCTACAGTACCTGTGTACAAGACAGATCTACTTATGTTATTCAATTAACATGCAGTACCTGCGTGAGCACAGATTTACTCATGTTGTTTGGTGATAAAGGTACCCATGAGGTATATGGCATGAAACCTTAATTCACACGCCACCCTTTCTACTCTTTCATCTCCTCTCTCTTCCATATTTCTGCCGGAAAAATCGTTGTTTAGGATTTTGTATTGCAATCAGCCCAATGCACTGAATCCCATCCTCCCTTTCCTCCTCTTCACTTTACTGCAACATCAATATTAAGCTGCCGTTTGTTGTGTGTCAGCAACCAAAACCAAAAATTTCTCTTTGTGGTTGGCCCAATTTACCCCCTGAACATTCAAATCCATGTATTTTCCTGAGTTAACCTTGATGAAAGACTATTAAACCAAGCCCCCCTTTTATTATCTTTCAAAACTACGCGACAATTGGAGTGTTGCTGAAACCCCTCACTAATATTCATCCATGCACTCCTCTATCTAAGATGTCCTAGGCACTGGTCTACAATCAACCTAGAGGTTGTCTCTAGGGAGATTTCTTTGTATCCTAAAGCACTTATGCTACAGGTGCTAGAAAAAGTGACAACACCAAGTTTGACCATAGATTTGTTGATGTTAAATTTGACCTAGTTGTTGACTAGAGGTCTAGGTGTGTCTGTTGTTGAACTGAAGAATTTTTCTAATGAAAAAGGTTGTTGGGTTTTTCCCCTTAGTGTGTCTTCGTCGGGTAAATCTTGTGCTCTCTTTGTGCATTGTGATATATATTTTTCTACTACTATTTGTATGGTTGAATTTCTGAAGTATAATTGCTTAATGATATACTGGAAAAAATAAAAGAAGATCAACATCATTAAAAGTAATTATCAGTTTTCAGAAATATTGTGCTAGTATCTATTGCACTTGAAAAATTGACATATTCATCCAATGTCAATAATTTAATTATAAAATTTTACCTCATGACTTATTTTACTAGGGAATTATTCACATAGTTGACTTATTTCACTAAGGAATTATTCACATAGTTGACTTATTTCACTAAGAAATTATTCACATAGTTGCTATACATTTATATGAAAAAAATTGAATGATTCACTAACTTAAAATGCACATTGAATACAATATTCATCTCCATGTATAAACTATATGATAAATATTCACCAACAAACACTCATCACTTGCAAGGAAATGACACCTAAGGAAAATATTATGCCACAACCTCATACAAAGTTGTGATTCTAATAAGCGTTATGATCTTTTCTCAAATTCGAAAAAATCCAATACAAGATTTATGCTTTAACGATTTTTTTTTTTTTTTTTTTTAAATTCATTATCTATCTTGAAATTAAATATTTTGTTATTGCTTTGGCACTAGAAAACCATACATAAAACTCAAGATTCCCATGTTTATATTTGTTATGTTTTCATATGTTAGAATTTCCTTCTGTTGATTAAATAAGCATCTCTAGTTCAAAGTAATTGTTGAACTGAGATTAGCTTGAGACTTATTTGGCCATTTCACATAGTTGAGCTCTTCTATGAAAGGAAAATTGCTTATATATTTCTTTCACAATGATTTTAATATAGGTAATTTGAAAAAAAAAACCATTTACTTGCATCTTATTTTCTAAATTTTTGATGAGTTTACTTGCAACTTAGTCAATGATGGCCATCTAGTTTCAACATATGTAAATAGGCTACACCATTTCCTCCATAACTTACCTTAGATATTTATTGTTCTCGATTGTTATAGTTACATGAACAATAAATGAAATCTAATTCCAATGACTTCACTAGACCATATATGTACTAGCACAGCCACATTAAACATATTAATGTGGTTGACATAGCTCAAGGCTTCATTTGTATCTATCATTGATAAATATGTAACAATAGAAATAATAATACAAAAAAAAAACTATTGCAATAATATTATTACTTATCATTTATAATTAATAATAATTATTCTATATAATTATTATTATTTAAATTTTAAATTACGTAATATACATATGAACCCTAGGAATTGAACCCTTAGATTAATAAAACCTAGGGATTGATATTATAAACCCAAAGGAATAATAAACCTAAGGCGTTAATACTAAAACCCCAAAGGATTATAAACCCAAGGGAATAATATTAACCCAAGGGATAATAAACACAAGGGATTAATACTAAAAACCCTAGGGTTTATATTCCCTTGGGTTTTAGTATTAATCCCTTGGGTTTATAGTATCAACCCCTTGGGTATATTAATCTAAGGATTCATATTCCTAGGGTATAATATTATTCATAGGTTTATAATATTAATCCTTAGGTTCAATATAAATCATGGTCATCCAAGAGTTTATATACCTTGGATTTATAATATTAGTCCCCTGGGTTTAATAATATTAGTCCCTTGGGCTTATAATACCTTGGGGTTTTAGTATTAACCCTTAGGTTTATAATATAAATCCCTTGGGTTTATTAATGCAAGGGTTTATATTCCTAGGGTTTAATACTAAAACCCCAAGGGATTATAAACCCAAGGCGATAATATTAACCAAAGGGATAATAAACCTAAGTGATTAATACTAAAAATCCAAGGAGTTATAAACCCAAGCGAATAATATTAAACCCTATGGATTAATATTATAAACCCAAGGTATATAAACCCTAAGATAAATATTATAAACCCTAAAATAAACATGGCTCGCCATGGTTGAGAATGGTTGATTTTCATTTTGAGACAATCCTTGAACCAAGTGACATTGGACAATGGAATCTAATTCCAATGACTTCACTATACCATATATGTAATATGATTCCTAGTTTAAAAAGAAAACCATGACAAATGAACCAAATAATCACATTTGGTACAAAAGAGAGAGAGGTACTTGAAGAATTATGGAATTTCATTGCAATGTTATTACTAGAACTGCTTTTAGCACTAACTATCTCAAAGGAATAAACATATTTGAGTTGTAGAGTGAATCTAGCTATACAAATATTTATAGTTTTTGAAATATTTGTTTTACTCTGCGATATTATATAGCATTGTTGCAAATATCTTCTATTTTCGCTATGGAGTTTTTCAAATTTATCATTTAAGAGAGTGATTAAATTCATGTTTCTATCTATAATTTTTTCATGTTAATGATTTTTTTTAGTGTTTCAAGTTCATGTTTCCTTATATTTGATTCTATAGTATTTTAAAGTAAATTTTGGAAGGTTTTTAGCATCAAAACTTATATCTATCTATCTATTATCTATTATCTATCTATCTATCTATATATATATATATATATATATATATATATATATATATAATATATATATATATATATATATATATATATATATATTATATATATATATGAGCATGTCTATTTTGTATTTCACAATTTTTTTGTATTTCTCTTAGCTACTTAGGCATGATTTTATGTCATTTTGTAACAACCCTAGTGTAAATTCCAAGTAATAAAAGTTAATAAAGGCTTTGGAAAGGAAAAATGACATTTTTGCACATTTATTTATGAAAATAATGAAAATTGGGAGAAAAGGAAGGTGAAAGGTCATAGGTTGCATGTGAGGAGGAAAATGAAGGAAAATAACGGAAAATGAAGAAAATAGAGGCCTAATTGATAAAAAGGCTTCTGAGGATTAATTGGTACCTTTTGTAAGTTTGGCTTTGGAGCTCTCTCATTATTCTCTCTCTCTCTCTCTCTTACTCTTGGACACTTAGAGTTTTCTTGTTTCACTTTGGCATTGGATCAAGAAAGGCAAAGAAGGCAAGAGGAAGGAAGGAGCAAACAAGGAAGAGCAAGATCAAGTAGCTACAATAGGATTAGTTGCAGGTATCGATCTTCATGTGTGTTTTCCTTGCTAGATTTGGCATACATGGTATTGCATGTGGTTCTTTTTTATTATGGCATGGGTTTTTTTCAGGTGTGTTAGTGTTTTCAGCCTAGCCTTGCCATTTCTACATAGCCATGGTGTGATGGGGTTCTCATGTTTTGGTTGAGCTGGATTGTCGGATGGATTCGAAGCCGAGTGAGGTGGATATCTGAAAGAAAGAACACATGGCCTAGTGATCCATGAACTAGACTGTGGATTGCGGTAAACCCACTAGCCTAGTGACCCATGAACTAGACTGTGGGTTGTGTAAATCTAGGTATTGTGCGCCTTATTGGGCCTAGGAACCCTCAACCAGTTAATGGTGGGATATATGGTAAAGCCTAGAGGTGGCTTACCTTGATTAGGCCTAGGAATCCTTGCCATTTAATGGTGAGATATATAGTAAATCCTAGAGGGTTGTGTCTCAGTTTAGGGCCTAGTGATCCCTGGATCAGACTTTGGATTGTGGTAAAACCTGTGAGACTACGAGAAATGAAAATTCCTCACAGTTTAGGTGGAGAAATTTGGTGGCATCCATGATTTTGTTGTCCCAGTGATATGGTGGAGATCATGGTAAAGTATTTTATTTCATGTTTGTTGTGTTGGCCTAGTGATCTAGTGTGGATTGTGGTAAATCCTGGTTTCTATTGATGAGGGTGAGGTGGTTTAGCCTCTAGATGCCCTGGTTGGTTATTTTGGTTTGGTCCCACATTCATGCTTGGAATATGTCATGGTGGTGATTGGCTGAAGAGAGATCTAACTCAACCAATCTATGGTCAGGTGGAACGTGGTAGTTCCATCCTGGGTTGGCTTTTGTATTCATTAATAAGAGGTTCTTTCCTTGGTATCTTATGTGTCAATGTACTAGTTTGTGTGTGGATTCTATGGTAGATGTATCCTTGATATTTCTGGTCTTATTATCGCTATTTATAAGCACATATTATGATAATGATGATTTATGGCTCTCCTCATGTTTTTATTTGTAAATGAATGAACAATGCATCCATGACCCAATAGATGATAATGCAGTTAATGATATAAGGGAACAATGATTCTTAGCAATTCTCAGATAAGTATGATACCCTTATGCTTAGATCTGTTGTTTAAACCTATAGATTACATATTTGTGACATGTTTGAAAAAACGTCTGTCCTGGCTAGTAGGGGTCCAGTCAATTCCTTGTTCAGGTAATTGTATTTGTATAATTATTTTGTTGTTATATTTCAGTTATGAAAGTGTCGTTGAGTTCTAGACAATGACCTAGGCTCTGGGCCTAAAAAAGTGGCACAAATCCCAGAGTTGCAGGCACTGGTCTAAGGAGAAAAGTCCCCAAACGCATGCATACCCATGTTGTGGGAGAGTATGGAACCTTCCAGATGCACCCTTGTCCATATCAAGGGAGCGTCTGGGAGATTAATGATCTAAAAACTTAGTGGGACCCGG
This sequence comes from Pinus taeda, assembly GCA_000404065.3. Classification (NCBI taxonomy): domain Eukaryota; kingdom Viridiplantae; phylum Streptophyta; class Pinopsida; order Pinales; family Pinaceae; genus Pinus; species Pinus taeda. Next base: position 82,847 of record APFE030515736.1, read on the forward strand.
GGGCTAGTTACCTGAGTGGTTGGGATGGTTCCTGGGTGTTTTGTTGCTGATGTGGAAGGTCTGTATGGTGTGTTTCCGTCAATTCCACTTCCTTAAGGTGACTTAGGAGGTTGAATCCCATTATAGTGGCCTCTCGTCACATATTTACCTTGGTTGGCTAGTTACTTGGGTAGATTTGGGATGAGGGTGTTACAAAGTGGTATCAGAGCATGGTTCACCCCTTCTAATGGATGGGAGGTGTGTGTTGGCCATGCATTCATGTCGGTTGCATGTGTGTTAATCATCCTTGTGTTCTATATGCTTGTTGCATATGCATGGTGTTGGTCATGGTTGTAGTGATGTCGCCATGTGAAATAGGATGGTGTTGTTGTGAAGTCTTTCGTCATGAGTGTATGATTGGTTACATGTTGTTTATGCTTGTGTATTTTCAGTGTGCATTGGTATGGTTGTTTTTGTCATGCATGAGGTCATGGTGTGTAGTTGATATGGTCATGCATTGATGGATGGACTCTAGCTAGAATGATGGTTACATAATTATATTCTTATGTATTATATGTATATATGTTATCATGATTAAGTTATACATGTACTATGTTGATTGGTTGATCTTGAAGATGAGATATCCTCCTTGAACTTTGCTAAGGTACATTGGTTTAATGTGATTTGGTTTAGCTGACATAGTATGCTTTGCAGGAAAGAGATAAAAATGATTAGAAATATGGTAGACTACATAGATTCTCCCTATGAATAACATGAGAAACATGGTGTTAGACACTCTTCTGATTTAGCAGAGACATTGAGAATCTTGAAGGAAGAAATAAGGAGTTGTAAGGTGAACAATGATAAAATCATGCAGGAACAAGCAAAACAAGTAGATGTTAATGCAATACTCATTCTGAGTTTGTCATAATTGCAGTGAGAGGGGACATTTAGTATCATCCATGGGTGGGTGGAAATAACTACTGTGGCATATGGTATTATGTCTCATGATGGTCACGGGTCAGATAGAGACGACAAAGTTAGAGATGGAAGATTGTTGGATACTCTGGATAGGAGAGGTGATGGATACATGTATTATTCTAGTTTTGGTTCTGACAGGAACATTAGGGGAATTTTGAGGTCTAAAATGGGCCTCCTAAGGAAATTATAAAATAATAGTGGAAATAATAAAATAAGATTACATTACATCATCAAATTTTAGAGGTAAAAAAGAAAAAACTATTTTTTCAACTTGTATTTTCAACTTATCTCCCTATGGGTTTACTCACATTTCGAGTAGAAACACTTGTTGGATGCAAAATTGTATTCCTCATCCAAGGAGTACCCATGTTGCATACTTTCAATGGAGCTTGCTACACAAAAAATGATAAATACATGAAAAACATGATTGCAATCACATTTTTTCATGTATTCCTCATTTTTCATGTAGGAGGGTACATCAAAAGTATGTAACATGGGTACTCCTTGGATGAGGAATTAAATTTTTCATCCAACGAGTACTCCGGCTTGAAATTTGTGTAAAATATTAAGGAGATAAGTTGAAAATATGAGTTGAAAAATTAGTTTTACTATTTTCTTATTTTTTAATATTTTTACTTTTTTACTCCCAAAATGGTGAATCGTCCCCCATGGTTGACATCACCGTCTTGAATCCTATTGGTTATTATAAAGTTTATTTTGGTTGTACATTTTTCTTAGGAGGCCCATTTTAGACCTTAAAATTCCCCTTATGTCATGATCATCATCATTATCATCCTTATAGGAGGAGTGATAGGGGATACTTTCCAGCTGAATTTAAGAAAGAAAAGCCACCTACTTTTGATGGAGACTTGAAGAAACCAGAATATGCAAAGGCTTGGATACTTGGGATGAAAAAGTTCTTTGAGTTGTGTGAGTACACAGAGAACATGAAGGTCATAATTGCTATCTTCAACTTGGAAGGTAAAGTAGGTATCTGGTGCGAAGATGTGAAGCGGGTCAGAGACATCAGGACAAAGGACTTGATTTTGCATGAGTTCAAGAGACTTTTTAGGAAGAAGTACTTGCCAAAAAGGTACTGCGACGGTAAGGCCAAAATTATATGAGATAAAGATGATATCCATGACAGATGAAGAGTACACAACTAAGTTCTTAGAGCTATTGAGATATGTATTGTGTCTTAAAGATGAGAAGGCTAAAGTTAAGCAAATTTTCATTGGTTTTCAATTAGCATTTAGAGATCATATTGAGTATGATGAGCCTCGGTCACTTGAGGAAGTTATTGGGAAATTGAAGCATTTCTATGAGTATTTGAAGTGTAAGAATGAATCTCAGCAAGGATGGAAAGGGAAGGATAAGGATAAAGGTAAGGGTAAATGGTAGCTGAAAAAAACAAGGCCTTAGAATCCAGAAGAGAAAGAAAATGCGGCACAACAAAAGAAGTTCAATGTAGCTAGACAGGGACATGGATCACAACAAAAACATAGAGGTGATGGTATTGGATGGTTGGAGTGTTGGACATGCAGTAAAGAACACCATAAGAGAGATTGTCCACAGAATCAAGGTGGTAGTCCTCATATATATAGTGCACCAGAGGTGCAGACTATTGGGGATGTTGGTCAAAATGTTACTCGTATCTATGTAGCACTGGATAATAGGTAGGTAGACCATCAAGCATATATCATTGAGATGAATGGTAAGCTTTCTAATCAAGTTGTTTCTATTTTTATTGACCCTGGATCTAATTATAGTTATGTTAGTCCTAACTTGGTGGATAAGTGTGGTTTGAATAAAGAAGTGCATGCATAATCTTGGTTAGTGCAGTTGGTTACAGGTACCAAGAAAAGAGTTCATCATTTTGTAAGAGCTTGTGCATTAGAGTTGAATGGCATGTTTACAGTTTCGCACTTGAACATATTTCCATTGGGATCATATAGTATGATATTGGGTATGGACTAGCTATACCTTCATAGGAGCAAGGTGGATTGTTATGACAAAGCTGTTGAATGCTTGGATGACAATGGGGAACCAAGAGTCTTACAAGGAAAGAAGAAATTCATATCATTTAGGATGGTGACATCTATGCAGGAAAGCATAGTCGTAGGAAAGGGTGTATGTTATTTGCAGTACATATCTCTAGTGACAAAAGTAAGGAAGCTGAGGATGCAAACGTTTTGAGCAGGTACCAGTTCTACAGTAGTTTAAGGATGTATTTCCTATAGATATTTCAGAGTTTCCACCTCACAGGGAAGTAGACTTCTCTATTGAGTTGGTACTAGGGGAAACTCTAACATCACAAGAACCTTACAAGATGACCACACCTGAGATGGTAGAGTTAAAGTTGTAGCTAAAAGAGATGCTTGACAAAGGATACATTAGGCCAAGTGTATCACCTTGGGGTGCACCAGTACTGTTTTTGAAGAAGAAGGATGGTATTCTCAGATTATGCTTTGACTACAGGCAGTTGAACAAAGTGACCATCAAGAACATGAATTTGTTGCCGAGGATTGATGACTTGTTTGATTAGATGAAGGGAGAAATAGTGTTCTTGAAGATTGATATGAGATTTGGATATCATCAGGTATGCATTAAAGAGGAGGACATTTACAAGAAAACTTTCTGGACAAGGTATGGGCATTATGAGTTTGTTGTAGTTCCATTTGGTTTGACTAATGCTCCAGCTACCTTTATGTGTTTGATGAATAGTGTGTTGCGTCTCTATTTGGATAAATTTGTTATTGTGTTCATTGATGACATATTGGTATATTCTAAAAATGAGGAAGAACATGCCGAGAATTTAGCAGCAGTGTTGAGATTGTTGAGAGAGCATCAATTATATGTTAAGCTTTGCTGGTGTAGTTTCTTTCATACTTGGGACATGTTGTCTCCAAGGAGGGCATAGTAGTGGATCCAGAAAAGGTAAGAGCTATCAGGGAGTGGGAAACTCCTAGAAATGTGGAGGGAGAAATAGTGTTCTTGAAGATTGATATGAGATTTGGATATCATCAGGTACGCATTAAAGAGGAGGACATTTACAAGAAAACTTTCTGGACAAGGTATGGGCATTATGAGTTTGTTGTAGTTCCATTTGGCTTGACTAATGCTCCAGCTACCTTTATGTGTTTGATGAATAGTGTGTTGCATCTCTATTTGGATAAATTTGTTATTGTGTTCATTGATGACATATTGGTATATTCTAAAAATGAGGAAGAACATGCCGAGAATTTAGCAGCAGTGTTGAGATTGTTGAGAGAGCATCAATTATATGTTAAGCTTTGCTGGTGTAGTTTCTTTCATACTTGGGACATGTTGTCTCCAAGGAGGGCATAGTAGTGGATCTAGAAAAGGTAAGAGCTATCAGGGAGTGGGAAACTCCTAGAAATGTGGATGAGGTAAGATCTTTCATGGGGTTAGCATGTTATTACAGGAGGTTCATTAGGAACTTCTCACAGATTACTTATCCTATTACATCATTGCAAAGGAAAGGTAAGAAGTTTGAATGGGCAAAAGAGTGTGAGGCCAGTTTTGAGCAACTTAAGAAGTTGTTAACACATACTCTAATGTTAAAGATCATAGATCTAGATAAAGACTTTGTAGTATGTATAGATGCTTGCAAGAGAGGACTTGGTGGAGTCCTTATGCGGGATGTATAGGTGCTATCCTATGAGTCACGAAAACTGAATGAGCACAAGAAAAATTATCCAACACATGATCTTTAGTTGGAGGTGATCATTCATGCATTGAAGATGTGGAGGAATTATGTTCTTGGCAGGAGGTTTGTACTAATGAGTGATCACAGTGGGTTGAGATACCTGTTTGACCAGTGGAATCTAAATGCCAGGCAAAATAGATGGTTGGCCACAATTAGTGAATCTGACTTTGAGATTAGGTGCATCAATGGAAAAGAGAACATGGTTGCAGATGCTCTTAGTAGGTGGATATAGGTGAATCATTTAACAACAATGAGATCCTATGGGATAGACTTACAGGATAGGATCTTACATGCAGGTCAGTAGGATGACAGGTATATGGAGATTATGCACAGGTTGCAACACAATATATATATAGGTACAGGTACATGTACAGATGCAGGTTCACCGGATCTGGACTATCATCTCATGAAAAATGGATTGGTTAGATTTAGGGACAAGATATATGTGCTAGATAGGAGTGAGCTCAAGAATGTGATACTGAGGTAGCTGCATGCAAAACCATATCCAGGTCACCCAAGTTATCAGAAGATATTGACCGCAGTGAAGAAGTTTAATTATTGGTCAAATCTGAAGAAGGATGTAGCAGAGTTTGTGGCTAGGTGCTTGGATTGTCAACAGGTGAAGGTAGAGTGTAAGCATCCAGGTGGACTTATACAACTGATTGCAATTCTAGAATGGAAATAGGAGGCCATTTCCATGGACTTTATCACAAGTTTTCCGAGGAAAATGAGACAACATGATTCCATCATGGTTGTGATAGAAAGGTTGAAAAAGGTTGTGGACTTCATTCCATTGAAGTCTACATTCTCAGCTAGTGATGCAGCACAAGTATTCATTAGAGATGTGGTTAGGTTGCACAATGTTCCAGAAAATATTGTGTCAGACAGGGATGTGAAGTTCACCTCCAAGTTTTGGAAGGTGTTGTTTGCAGGTTTGGGTACAAAGTTGGCTTTCAGTACATCTTATCATCTGCAGACAAATGGACAAACTGAGAGGGTTAACAGGATATTGGAGGACATGTTGAGGATGTTTGTGACGCATCAGTAATGGAAGTGGGAAGAGTATCTTCCACTGGTAGAGTTCACTTACAAGATTGGGTATCAAGAATCTTTGAGGATGAGTCTTTTTGAGGCACTGTATGGGTGGAGTTGTAATACTCCCATAAGTTGGAGTGATCCAGTTAATAGGGTGTTGATTGGACTAGACATGTTGGTAGACATGGAGCGGGAAATGCAGGTAATCAAGAAGAATTTGAAAGCAACATAGGATAAGAAGAAGAGCTATGTAGATCAGAATAGGTTGTTCAAGGAGTTCCAGGTTGGGGAACATGTGTACTTGCACATCAAACCGAAGAAGATCTCCTTGTGGATTGGATCATGTGGCAAGATGGCACCACGGGTTTCTGGGCCCTTTGATATTATTGAGAGGATCGGACCAGAAACCTATCGACTTGCACTACCTTCGACAGTAAAAGTACATTATATTTTCCATGTGTCATTGCTAAAGAAGTATGTTAAATATGTTGATCCTGTGATTGATTAGTTTGTATTACAAGTGGAGCCAGATGGAGAATTAAAGCTAGAGCCTCAGTGTATACTGCAGAGAAATGTGCTCATGCTACGGAATCGAGAAATTGAGTAGGTTAAAGTGTAATGGAAGCACTTTGGGCCTGATGAATCTACATGGGATAGGGCGGACCAGATGCAGGCTATATATCCTTCCTTATTCGCTGGTTGAGCGAATGCTTTGGTATATGTTTTTGATACATTTTTTGGTGATGTTTTGTATATGTGCATATGTATATGGATGTAAGCACTTCTATGAGCTATGTTAAAAAGATTCAATAAGTGGTATGGGTGTCATGTCATTATAGTTTTTAGGGTATTATGTTGTCATGTTGGTTTGATTTTTTGCATGCTGATCATTGTAAATACTGCATCAAGCTATGTTATAAAACTCCATGGGAAATATGCTTGATTTTCAACGGTTTTGCTGAGGTATAGGTGTCGTTGAACACTGAGGACGGTGTCCCCTAAGAGGGAGGGTTCTGTAACAGACCTAGTGAAAATTCCTTGTAATAAAAGTTAATAAAGGATTTGGAAAGGCAAAATGGCATTTTTGGCAGATTTATTTATGAAAATATTGGAAATTAGGAGAAAAGGAAGGTGAAAGCTCACAAGTTGCATGTGAGGAGGAAAATGAAGGAAAATAATGGAAAATGAAGAAAATAGAGGCCTAGTTGATAAAAATTCTTCTGAGGATCAGTTGGTACCTTCAGTTCAGTTTTGGAGCTCTCTCATTATTCTCCTTATCTCTCTCATTCTTGGACACAGAGTTTTCTTGGAGCACTTTGGCATTGGATTAAGAAAGGAAAAGAAGGCAAGAAGAAGGAAGAAGCAAGCAAGGAAGAGCATGATCAACTAGCTATAGCGGGATTCTTTGTAGGTATCGATTTGTATGTGTGTTTTTCTTGCTATATTTGGCATGCATGGTATTGCATGTGGTTATATGCTATTATGGCATGAGTATTTCCAGGTGTGATAGTGTTTTCAACCTACCCTTACCATTTCCAAATAGCCATGGTGTGATGGGGTTCTCGTGCTTTGGTTGAGCTAAATTGCCAGATGGATTCGAAGTTGACTGAGGTGGATCTCTCAAAGAAAGAACACATGGACTATTAATCCCCGAACCAGACTGTGGATTTTGGTAAAGCCACTAGCCCAATGACCCCTGAAGTAGACTGTGGGTTATGGTAAAGCCAGGTATTGTGTGCCTCGTTGGGCCTAGGAATCCTCGACCGGTTAATGGCAAGATATACAGTAAAGCCTAGAATTGGTTTCCCTTGATTAGGCCTAGGAATCCTTACCTGTGAATGGTGGGATATATGGTAAATCCTAGAGGGTGGAGTCTCGGTTTAGGTCCTAGTGATCCCTAGATCGGACTATGGATTACGGTAAAGCATAAGAAACTAAGATACATTAAAATTCCTCATAGTGTCGGTGGAGAAATTTGGTGGCATCCATGCCTATTTTGGCCTAGTGATTTGGTGGAGATCATGGTAAATTATGTTATTACATGTTTATTGTGTTGGCCTAGTGATCCAGTGTGGATTGCGTTAAAGCCTGGTTTCTATTGATGAGGATGAGGTGGTTTAGCCTCAGGATGCCCTAGTTGGTTCTTTTGGTTTGAGTCCTACATTCATGCTTGGAATATGGCATGGGGGTGATTGGCTGAAGAGAGATCTGGCTCAATCAATCTATGGTCAAGTGGAATGTGGTAGTCCCATCCCAAGTTGGCTTTTGCATTCATTAATAAGAGGTTCTTTCCTTGGTATCTTATGTGTAAATGCATGGTTTGTATGTGGATTCTAGGGATGATGTATCATTGATATTTCTATTGTTATTATGTTGGTTATAAGCATGTACTATGACAATGATGATGTATGACTCTCCTCATGTTTTGATTTGTAAATGAATGAGAAATGTATCTATGACCTAATAGATGATAATGTAGTTAATGATATAAGGGAATAATGCTTCTTAGTGATTCTCAGATAAGTATGAGACTTCTATGCTTAGATATGTTGTTTAAACCTGTAGAATACATATTTGTGACATGTTTGACGAAATGTCTGTCATGGTTAGTAAGGGTCTAGCCGAGTCCTTTTTCAACTAATTGTATTTCTATCATTATTTTTTTGTTATGTTTCAGTTCTAAAAGTGTCATTGAATTATGGGCAATGACCTGGGCTCTGGGCCTGAAAAGGTGGCATAAATCCCAGAGACGCAAGCATAGGCCCGAGGAGAAAAGTCCCTAGATGCATGCATACCCATGTTGTGGGAGCGTCTAGAGCCTCCCAGATGCACCCTTGTCCATATCAGGGGAACACCTGGGGTTTAATGGTCTAAAAACTCAGTGGGACTTAGGGGCTTGTTACCTAAGTGGTTGGAATGGCTCTTGGGAGTCCTGTTGCTAATATGCAAGGTCTGTATGGTGTTTTTTCATCTATTCCACTTCCTTAAGGTGACTTAGGAGATTGAATCCTATTATAGTGGCCTCTCTTCACATATTTAGCCTAGTTGGTCGATTACTTGGCTAGATGTGGGATGAGGATGTTACACATTTATTTGGTATTAGTCATTATTTAGTAAGAACTGCAATGTTTTACTTCAAAGTTTTTCATGTCGTTGATTTGTAGATCTTTTCCCAAATCATATGTTTTAGATATTTTTGTATTTTAAGTGTTTTTAATTTTTAATATATTAATTTTTTAATTTATTTCAAAATTTTTTTAAAATAATATATATATTAACAAAATTTTTAAAAAGGTGTGGTATGGAGTTTTGGGAACAGTGAACATGTCAAAATTTGAATTGACCCATGGGTGGGCTGTAATTTAAATTACTTATTGCCTCAGGAGCTCATCGATCACTTGCATGAACAAGGAAAGTTTACCCTGGCACAAATCGTAGATCATGACAAACATCCATTTGGGTATAGGGATGGTTCTCTGCCCAAAAACTTCAACTCCCACTGGAATGGGCTGAATAATGGCACAATTATACCACCAACCTAAGTTCATCCCATGGGCAAATAAGGGATAGAAAGGATGTTTTGGTATGGGCTCATGCTTTAGCTAGTGAATACACCCATAAATCGGGTTGTGTGTTTCTCAATGAGGACAAAAAACCCGCAAATCTATCATGGTGGTGGAAGAAGCTATGGAAGGTAGAATTTCAGGTTAAAACATGTCTTTTTCAATGGTTCTTACTAGAAAATCAAGCCCAATAGGAGATGATTTAATTAAGTGAGGCATGGTTGGTCCAAGTTGGTGCCCTTTATGCAAAAACTCTAAAGATTCTATAAGTCATATTTTTCTCCTTTGTCCATTTGATATGGTTGTATGGTCTTCTATTTTCACCTCCCTGGGTATTATTTCTTTATGGCAAGGGGACTCCTATTTTAATGTATAGAGAACTGTTGGCATTCTGCTAATCTTAAGAAAAACAATTGTTTTCCCCTCTTAATCTCTTGGGGAATATGGATTGGACGAAATGTGGAAGTGTTCCATGATAAGACGTCCATCCCTGATAAGATTGTTTCACAAACTTTAGCCATTTTTGACTTTATTTCAAATTCAAACTCCACCTCATCAAGGAAACATCACTAAGGAGTCCATCAATGTATCTTTCCTCTTGGATTACTTTGATGGTGCTCCTCTCATTGAAGGAGCCTATAGGGGCAGGGTTGTTCTTTACCTATTACATCACCACTCTTTCAAGCTAAAATGTGGCCTGGGTCCAGGCCCTAATAATTTTGTAGAGATCATGAGTTTAAAATTGTTGTTGGTGTTTGTCATTGAAAAAGAAGTTCGACAACTTCTGATCTTTGGGGATTCTAAAATTGTCATAACTAGCTCAACAACACTTCCATATGCCACATGCACAAACAATGTCACATTTTGTAGGAGATATATTTGTTAAAGAAGTATTTTGATGATATCTCTTGTTTCCATATTTATAGGGAGAGAAATGTTGATGATGACACCTTGTCTAAGGAAGGTGCTCCACTTGATCCAGGAACATGGAACATTACAGAGTACACACATGATCAGGAGTATGTATACTACCATCGACCCTTCATAGAGGGCATGCTCACTGGACACTGATTTCTTAGTCACTTACTATTCTAGATGTTATTTGATGGTTCAAATTTTTAGTTAAATGTTATTATCAACATTTTTGTCATATTGGTTCTGTCATGGACAAAAACTATATATGTATATTTCTAGCCATTATATGGTTGTAATTATTTTATTAGATGTATGAATGCTCGCAAGTGATCACAATAGTCTATTTTATGTACAATTTTTTGACTATAGCCACTTATACATGTCTGATTTTAGACTGCAATTCATAGATATTTAGAATGTAATTTTCACTATTATAAATGAAATTTAAGATTTTTTCTTCAAAAAATAAATAAATAATTTCAATATACAAAAAATTATTAAATTATATTATATATATATATTATATATTATATATATATATGCCAACTTTATTATGGTTAATATTTTATTTTTCAAATATTCCTAGGAGATGGTTGATTTTTCACCATTTTAAAGTTCAAATTTGTTTTCGATCATCATCCACTATTTTTCGGTGCTTTCTTGCTTTCTACTATCACATCATACGATCAAAATCGTCTAAATTACTTAGATCCCATCCTGAGCCCCTCTTCCATCCACAATCACTTCTTTGCGTGCCAGCAAAACAAACCCAAAAAACACTTCTCATGTTCATGGATGGATTATGGTTGTCTCGGTGTTAATTGTTTTTCAGCGTTGATATTTGGCTCCATCTTCAAGCTCCTAACCTGTGGTATATATAAATTGTATTTTCTATTTTTTATTAGAAGATAATATAAATGGCTTGTTATAATTTAAATATAAACACAATTTTATTTTATTTTGATTCATTATTTAGTTTGTTATTAATATTAAATAGTTTTAATTTTAAAATTTAATTCCTATAAATATATTATTTTTTTACTTTTTAATTTTTATATAGATTATTTATAAAGATTTATTGTACTAAAAGTTTTATTGTGATTTCATTAGTTTGGTACCATGTAATTTTTTATTACTTTTGGGATTCAATTTTTATTAATTTTGGTTTTATTTTATGTTTTGTTAAAAAAAAATTGGCGGTGTTAATTTTGTGTTTTTCTACATTTTGATTTATCATTTTATTTTATCGAATTATTTTATTTTTCTCTATTCTTATTTTTCTATTTAAGTTTTTGATACAATGATCCATTTCATAAGACTAAGATGAACTAAGGAAAGAGGTCCAAAAGGTAAAGGAGGCAAGAAAGGAAGGGAAATGTGCAATCATTAGAAATATGAAAGCCATTATTAGAGAGCAAGTCAAAATAAAAGTGATAAATAGGAATTAGGAACACTTTGGTTCCTCTTTTGGAGCTGTCGTGACTTTCCAAGGCATAAAGGACCTATGTTAAGTTTGACCTTGAGTGATATTGATCTTATTTTCTTAGTTGAAACATGGGAGCATGATGAATCTAGGGTTCCCCACATGGATGGATTCATTCTCTGGTCAACTTGGAACAAGAAATCCTCTTGTAGAGGTTTTGGTGGTTTAGCTTGTTATATAAAAGATAATATTTCTTCTCACATTTGGCTTCATAAGATCGACCCTCTCGAGCAGAACATGCAGATCGAAATTTTTTATTCCAACACTAATAGCATTTTTCTTGCAATTTGTTATTTTGATTCTATCAACTCTACCTCCTATAAGAAAAACAACATGGATAAGGATTTCCCCTTAAGCACCTTATAATAGGATATCCACAATCTAAGGAATGAAGGTAATATCCTTTTCCTTGGGAATTCAATATTAGAACCATTACAAACCAAGCTACTCTACTATGCAATAACGCTAACCCTAACCCCCTCTAGCTAGATGAGGACTATGACTTAGCTAATAGATTTAAGAGAAATTCTAAAGACAACACCGAGAACCTATTAGGTCTCGAGCTTATCAAACTTTGTAGTTCCCAAGACCTTATTATCTGTAATGGCATTAATAAGTGGCCCACCTTAGAACATATAACCTGTGTTCATGGGTAGGGTAGTAATGTTGTGGATTATGCAATAGAAAACACACATGTTCTTAATGGTACAGAAAAGTTTGACATCCTAAATTACCATGAGCCTGATTCTGACCACAGGCCCTTATCCTTAACCCTAAATCTTGACTTGCACACCAACCACATGAAAAAAAAACTATGAGAGTCAAAGGCAGATTCATTTTGACAAAAGTAAAATAGATATTTTCTTATAGGATTTAAATAGGGATCTTGCACTAGTAGAAAATGAGAAATTAGTGACTAGGTGACTAAAAAAGTTAGTCACCACAAATTTTCCAAGTGAAATACTACCAAAAATGAGCAATTTTAGGTGACTGAATTAAAAACGACTAACATAAATCACTAATTTAGTCGCGGGTTAAAATGTGACTAGATAATAAGTAATACAACTAAAAATGACTAACATGAATGACTAATTTAGTCTAAGAACAAAATACAACTACCTAACAAGTACTACAATAATATGAATCAATTTTTTTATGTTAGTCAACTCAATTGTATCAAGCATCTAACTTAAAGTGATAGGGGATTGAAAGGTTGTTAAAGATTGGTTGAAAGGTTATCCTTCCTTAACACTTCTTCATCCTCACCATGGTATATATGTTGAGCCAACTTTGATTATTTATCTCTTAATAATTTGTTTAATTTTAAAATATATTTTTTAATAAAAAAAATATTTTAATGATTAAAAAAAATTTATTCATTGAATCTCAATTGGATCTAGTTCCAATTTAAATTAATTTTAATATCAATTTTAATTTTAAGACTATAATATTAAAATAAAACTAATCTTTAATTTTCATAATTAAACCAACCTAGCACCCATCTTAACCCTTAATCTATTTCAAGCACCGAGGGGATCCAATCTCTTGAGGTAAAACTTTTTTTTTTTTTTGGTGCAAAACTGAGGGAAATGTTTTGCACCTCAAGATATGGATCCCTCTCGACACTTACTAGTTATAGGGTTAATATGGTTCTAGGTTGGTTATAATACTTAATAATATCTATATTTGTATTTCTTGTTCTCTTTATTATTCCTCTCTCTATCTTCAACCCCCAAAACTACACACACTCTCTCCCTCTCTTCCCCTTCTCTGTCTATCTCTCTTTTCCCCTTCTCTCTCTCTCTATCCATATCCCTCTCTCTATTCCCTCCCATTATCCTCTCTCCCTCACTCTCTCTCCAAGACTCCCTTTTCACCCCCACTCTCTCTCCACCTTTCTCCCTTTATGTTTTTATTGTTCCCTCCCTCTTTTGCCCCCTCCAATTCCATCTCTCTCTCTTCATCCCTATCTTCCTTCCTCTCTATCCCTTATCTCCTACCTCCCTCTATCACTCCCCCCCAAACCACTCTCCCTCTCCCTCTCTCTCTCTTCTATCGAACTCTATGACCATCTTGCCCCCTCCCTGTCCTTTTCCATCTTTATGTCTCCATCTCTCTCCCTTCCCCTTCTCTCCCTATCTCTATCATCTCCTCTTATTTATCTTCCCTCCTCTCCTCTCTTCCTCACTCTCTCTCCATCTCTCCGTTCTTACTCCTCTCTCTCTCCACCTCTATCTCTCTATGTATTTGTTCTTTCCTCCCTGTCTCTCCGAATCCAACTCCATATCTCTCTTTATCTCTCTCTCTCTCTTCTCTCTTCCTTCCTCTCACTCCCTCTCTCCTACCTCACTCTCTCCCCTCCCCATCACTCTCTCTTTCTCTATCTCGCTCTGCCCTCCAACTTTTTCACTATCTCCCTCCCTCTCTCTACCCCCTCTCCAACTCTCTCTTAAATTTGATCACATTGTATTGTGTTTAAGAAATTATCTAAATTAAAAGAACTTAATCTCTCTCCTTCTCTTCCTTCTCACTCCTCCCTCTCCACCTCTATCTCTCTATGTATTTGTTCTTTCCTCCATCTCTCTCCCACTCCAAATCCATATCTCTCTCTATCTCTCTCTCTCTTCTCTCTTCCTTCCTCTAGCTCCCTCTCTCCCACCTCACTCTCTCTCCTCCCCATCACTCTCTCTTTTTCTCTCTCTCTGCCCTCCAACTTTTTCACTATTTCCCTCCCTCTCTCCACCCCCTCCCCAGCTCTCTCTTAAATTTGATCACATTGTATTGTGTTTAAGAAATGATCCAAATTAAAAAAAACTTAATTGGTTGTATAATATAAAACCTATATATTAGATCAATCATATCGAAGAAAAATAATAATAACGATTTTTTTTTTTTTTTTTAAATCATGGCACTATATTTAATCGTATATAATTATCAATTTGCTTTGTTCTCATCTGTTGGATCCTTTAAACTTAAGATGGATCTATGGCCGTTCTATATATATATATATTATATATACCTACTATTATATAGATATAATATATATATTATATTATATATATTATATATATTAATATATATATATATATATCATATATATTATATATATATCTTAAACTTTAAATTTTATATTAAACCTTTAATGTTAATTTCATAGGAATATTTAATAGAGGTTTAGATATATCTTCCAAATTTGTAACATTTTCCCTTTTAGATTCAATTAAAAAAAAATTCTAAAAATTAAATTTTAAAATTAAATATTTTTACTATGAAATAGGTTATGGTTTTTTGGCATGTGGTATTCTTAAGCCATGGTATTGTAACAAAGCCGATATACAAGTTAATATCCATGGTAAAGTGAGGGTGAATATTGTCATATTGTTATAAAATATTTTGATTGTGAAATAATTTATGTTTTTTGGGCATGTGGTATTGATAATCCATGGTATTAACCCATGGTATTGTAACAAAGACTATTTTTTACAAGTTAATAATATCTATGGTAATGTGGGGGTGAATATCTACCGTTAAGAATCTTATCATATTGTTATAAAATATTTTGGTTGTGAAATAAGTTATGGTTTTGGACTTGTAGTATTCATCAGCCATGGTATTGGCCCATGGTATGGTAACAAAGCATATTCACAAATTAATAACAAAATCAAAATATAACAAATTGAATTTTATTATTTTTATTAATTTAACTTTTTATTATTAATTGAGGCCCATATTTAAATGTTTAAACTCATCCCAATATAATTTTTAACTTCTTATCTTTTTAATTTAGCGTCTTACTCAAAATAACAAATTCTTATTAAAAATAAATCATTTTAACCAATTGTAATTATATATTATTTTTATATTATAAATATTTCTTTTCTTTTTCATTTCCAGTTAGCACTGGGTTCAAATAAAATATTCACAGATTACAACATCACATTGTAGCACTGTATTTTTCTCTGCCTTCTTAATATTTGCGTGGAAATGCCATCGATGTGATCTATGGATTCCATGGGATTCGAACCCCAGATGGAGTTTGCATGGGAAACAACTTAGGAGAGTATCAACTATTAGATGGGCAAGGTCATTCTGCGTGGAGATTTTAGCAATTTGTAGATGCCTAAGAATTTGGACTCTAAAGAGTTCTTCCTTTTTACTAAAGATGATTTTTGTTCTTATGGGTAAACAATTTCGAGGGTTTATATGATCAAACTATAAATTCCATCTAGAGTTGAGGGTTTAATGATCATGATAATGTAGATCTTGATTACGGACAACAATTCATCAAAAAGATCTTGATTGTGGCCAACAATTCATTAAAAGACAATGCAGATCTTGATTGCAGTCAACAATTCATCAAAAGACATTGAAGATCTTGATTGCAGCCAACAATTCATTAAAAGATAATGCAGATCTTGATTGCAGCCAACAATTCATCAAAAGACATTGAATATCTTGATTGTGGCCAACAATTCATTAAAAGACAATGCAGATCGTGATTGCTGCCAACAATTCATCAAAAGACAATGCAAAAGTAAGAATTTTGCATGTCCTTATTGTACAAAGGGTTTAATGATTATGATAATGTAGATCTTGATTGCTACGAAAAATTCATCAAAAGAAAATGGAAAAGTAAGCATTTTTCATGTCCTTATTATACAGATTAGTTCGCTCCTCCCTAACTTTTCTAGGGTCAGAATGCATGAAATTTTATTTTTTCTTTTCACCTTTTTTTTAGTGGTTGATTGCGGTAAACATTTAACATGTAATGTTTAACACTTAATCTAATGTTGGCCCTATTTAGAAATCAATATAATTATTATTATGTATAAACACAATATAAATTTAAGATATAAAGAGGTTTATGAACACTAAAACAATAGGTATGGTAAATAAATAAAACCCATTTTTATACTTACTCCAAAAGTATGGTAAATAAATAAAAATATAAATAAACTAGAGGTATGGTAAATAAATAGAACCTCTTTTTATATTTAGTCCATAAACCTCTTTACATTTAAAGAAGACTCAAAAAAGAGGTTTTATTTAGGTGAAGCCTATGGGCCAAATACCATTTTAATACCATGGGCCAAATACCATATTTATAAAAGAGGTATGGTAAATTAATAAAAATATAAATAAACCAGAGGTATGGTAAATAAATAAAACATTATTTTATGTTTACTTCATAATTCACATTATATTTACGAACACTCAAAAATGAGATTTTAGTTAGGTGAAGCTTATGGTAAATTAATAAAACATTATTAACCCTAATATTAATATTAATGAAAGTAAATATGGCACATGGTATTGACCCATGGTATTGAGAACTAATGGTATTGAGAATCAATGGTATTGACCCTTGGTATTCAAGTGGAATGTAGCCTATTTAAAGAGGGGAATTAAACCATCATAGATCCATCTCTACTTTGGATCTACTAAGTTTTGAGAGGGATCAAATATCCAAACTAGAATAGGGTGAAAAAATATTTGATCCCTCTTGGCCCTTGGTAGATCCAGAGTAAAGATGGATCTATGCTGATTGTTTGTGCAATGGAATCTACCATGCCCAAATTCAAAGGGCTCTAGTGATGCAAGCAAATTTCCCGGTAGGATGCAAATATTAGACCTTCCTCAAACGTTGTTACATGAAATTAAAATTTCTTGTAATCATGAACATGACCTTCCTCAAACTTTGTTACATGAAATTAAAATTTCTTTTAATCATGAACATAAAATATTTTTTGTTTCATCGTTAGATTCTGATCTCAATGCATATTGTTTTAAACCATGTTTCTATATTTTAAGTATAATATACTTAGATCCATTAAACCTTACGACTCTCCAAAGCTTAGGTTAATTTCACCTAAAAAGAAGGAACCTGAATGGATTTTTCAATTTAGACTCAATGCTTATAGATAATGCTTAAAAATGGAAGAACCCAAATAGTCTGATAACTTTTACCCACCCATCAATTTCCAAGACCTTTGCTATTATTCTATTATTCTAAACCTAAACAGACAGAGTAGAAGAAGAAGAGCAGCCTAGATGAGGTGGACCCTGACCTCCTTGATACTTTTCAAAAGTTGGGCATGCCCTTGACTAGAAGAAGAGATTGACCAACGTTGTTGTAGATGTTGTTTTTTACATTGTTTTCATTGCTACCATGCATAGGTAGACTCTAGGCAGTTGAGGTTATCTTTTTTCATTCTAAGAGGTAATTCGGGAGTATCTTGATCTAGTTAGGAAGTAGCTTGGCCAGTTTGTTCCTCCTGCTGATAACTATTATGCTGCATTGCTTCGTTTTTTTAGTGATAGCTCCTTCTATTAAATCCCCAAGCACACTTTGTCACCCATTGAAATATCCACTTATTTCATGATGAATGAGATGGAGACTTGGCAGTTTGAGAGGACTCTTATTGTTGTAGATGAGAGGAGTTTTGTGAGGTGAGAGGAGTTCTCTGACATATAGATGCACTGCACCATTTTATGACACCAATCATCTCCATGCCATAGTAGTGGATATGTATTACACAAAGGGAGCAACAATAAAGTATTACACTGTAAAGAATTGGTATGTTGGGGATGAGGAATTCATACGTGGGATTTATAATTTTATTATGCGAAGAGGTTTGTGCAATGGAGACAAATCAAGGATTTTGTGGATCTGAGTAGAGACTGGTTTGAAAATCACCTAGAAATACTCAATCATTGTTTTGAAAGATGATGATGCAATTGGAGAGTTCTATTCTGTTGCCTTGAAAAATAACTATCAATAGGGGGGACAAATATGATCCATATGGGGAAGAATTGCAGGAGTAGGATTGCTTCTAAAATTATATCTATAGGCAAGTCAAAGAACTACTATAGAGGATTAGTGCAGGTGCAACCAAATTCTCATAATGTAAGGAATTTTTCAATGTGATTCGATGCTCATCGGTGACGAGGCAACTACAAATACTTATTGTTACATTCAGGTACAATTTGAGTTGCATTGTAAAGTCTCTAATTTCATTTATTGATAGTTCTTCTTGTGTCCTTGTCTCTCTTAATTTAATTATGGTAATATTAGAATGGGTTAAAAAGTCAAACATATCATTGAGTAAAATAGACACCCACATGTCAGTACATGTCATTGTGCATATTCTCTATTTTTGATACAATTAGAAGTGACCAATATGATGTGTGCACCACTAAAAATCCTAGTAGGCATGATGAATCCAGTCTTAACATGGAAATTGAAACCAAGAATCATAAAATATCAATAAATTTGTGACACAAAGTAAAAAACACAATAAAAGATTCTATGCAAACATTGTCTATTTAGTGCAACATACTACTAATATTTCACAATTTTTAAAGATGATGGATGTCATGAAGATGCCCTCAAGCAAAGTTACTGATTTGAAGATAAGATGGTCAGTGCAACTGTTTACTTTAAATAGGCTAAATTTAGGTAATTAAAACAATATTTAAAATCACTATAAACACCACGCTTGTTTATTTTAAATAGGATAAACTTAGATAATTAAAACAAGTTTGAAAATATGGAAACACCACCACAATATCATTTTAGTTCCAGCTGTACAAGATAATATTGAATAAAATTATGAAAACTTCCATTTAAATTGACCATACATAAATTAACAAACAAGTTTGATGCTTATGAAAGCTATATCCATCATTAAATATAGATATGACAATGATGGCTTATACTTTTAAAGGCTATATCCATCACCAACTATAAGATAAGAGTTAATGAGATGAGAAAACGTTTGTCTTGATATAACATGTAAACGTCATATTACTTATAAATCATGCATATTTTATCTTATTGTGCATATGTTAATTGTATAACTTCAATCTGGGTAATTTTTTACATTTAAATTATCAAATATGTAGAAGTAAAATTACACTAGCTTAGATTCGCACACAAATAAAATATCATAGATATGGTACGGGAATGAGTAAGCATTTTCACATTAGTTCAAAATTTCCCCTTGGTTGATGAACAACCAATTCAATGCTATTTTTGGTGGAATATTAAGCTATAACCGAAGATAAAAAAAATGTTAGTCTCTTAAATGACTGAAAAAAAGGATATTTAGAATGTTATGTAGAAGTGACATTTCACGTAGCTATATCTACCTCGACGTAACTATAATATTCCAACTCCATTTGTTTTATATATAAGTTACATTTCATGTAGCTTTAGATGTTACATTTACGTGTTTTAGACAGAAGTTACATTTTACATAGCTATATAGATTGTGTTTTATAATTCACCCAAGAGACTTTAGGAGAAACCTTGAATTGCATGCTTGTTTCCATTATACATCTAATATTTGCAACCTTTTCCACATGAAGAACCCAATAGCCCATGTTGAACATGAAGCAAGTGCCTCAAAAATTAGGGAACATCAGTTATTATATTTCTAGAGGGGGACAGATCCAGAGAATGCAACGACAACTATCATAAATGGATTTTGTCGAGTTGTATTTAATGAAATCCCACTGGAATTTGCTACTAAAGTAAATCAATTGATGAATTTGAAGCTTGAAGGTAGTGTTGAATTGGTGTTGCAAGGTATCTCTATAACACTATCTATCTACATGATTCTAATTCCATGAGATGGTGTCTCAATAACACTATTGTCCAGTGACGGGTGCTAGATGTAGATAGCTTTCTCGTTTCCTACAGGTAAATCGTAGAGAACCTGGGAGAACGGAAGGATGGGTATGGCATACATAGCGAAGCGAATAGACCGCTTTCTCATCAAAGTTAACGTCATTGAACACTGGGGAATGCCGGCATCTTCCATCGCAAATGAGTCTCTGTCCGACCATAAGCCCATCATCCTGGAATGGCGCCCCACCCAGAACAGGAAGGAATATTATTTCAAATTTAATAGGATCTTTCTTGAGGATCCTGCTTTCATCGAGGTAATCACAAACTGCTGGAAAGATCTGAAAGAAACCGAGGGGACGTCTTTCCTCACCTTCCGCGAAAAAATTCACAGACTAAAAATTATCACAAAGGACTGGCAATACAGAAAAGTCAAGCGGGACAAGCATGAGCTCACGAAAATTCAACAGGAATTGGACGCCATATCTATGACCTCTTTACACTCGATGCCGCTCAGCAAAAAAAGAGCCATAAGGGACCTGGAAAATCGGAAACAACGGCTCTTAACAAAGCAAGAAAACACATGGCGGCTCAAAAGCAGAGCCCTCTGGCTCAAGGAGGGGGACCGCAATACAAAGTTTTTTCATGCCTTTGCGAATGCCAGAAAAACAAAAAACGCCATATGGAAAATTGAAGATGGCAAGGGCGGTTTCCACTTTACACAAGAGGCCATCTCTAGAGAAGCTACCAGGGTCTTTCAGGCACAATACAACAGAAATCAAAGCAACGCTTCTGATATGCTTTGGGCAGCAGAACACATGCCGGTTATGTTCGATGAAACGGCCTACCAAGACTTCATAAAACCTGTTTCGGAGGATGAACTACAAGCGGCCATGAAGGCATCAAAGAAGGACAGAAGCCCGGGGCCTGATGGGTGGCCCATCGAATTTCTCCA
Source organism: Pinus taeda (assembly GCA_000404065.3). Lineage (NCBI taxonomy): Eukaryota > Viridiplantae > Streptophyta > Pinopsida > Pinales > Pinaceae > Pinus > Pinus taeda. Next base: position 104,117 of record APFE030515736.1, read on the forward strand.
GCACTTCTATGAGCTTTTTAAATCGGACCTCCTGCGAATGATAGAGGATACACGATTGTCTGGCCACATCCACCCTGCTATCTCTTCAACGCTCATAGCTCTCATCCCCAAGAAGGATGCCTCTGTTTCCCTACAGGACTATCGGCCGATTGCCCTTTGCAACACTATGTTTAAAATAGTCACAAAGATCATCGCGGAAAGGCTCAAGCCGATCCTCAACCGCTATATCGACAAGGAACAACACGCCTTCTTAAAAGGACGGAACATCTGGGACGCGGTGGCGATGACCCAAGAATGCCTTTTCTCCCTCCGATCCATTAAAAAAAAGGCGGCCATCCTTAAGGTGGACTTGAAAAAAGCTTTCGACTACGTCGACTGGGGTCTTTTAAGGATCTTACTGGCAAAAATCGGCCTCAGGAAAATGGGCATTGAATGGGTCATGGCATGTGTTGAGAACACAAACTTCTCAGTTATTATTAATGGATCCCCTTCACCTTTCTTCTCTGCAGAAAGGGGCCTCCGACAAGGCTGCCCGCTCTCCCCGCTACTGTTTATTCTTGTCATGAATTCTCTTAGCTCTCATATAAACCGAGCCTCTACAGCACATGATATCTGCCCTATTAAAATTGCTAAGGATCTCCATCTCTCTCACAACATCTTCGTTGACGATATCCTTGTCTTTGCCATGCTGCAAAAGGAATCTTGGCGATGTATCCTACAGATTTTTCAAAGGTTTCAGTCGGCCTCCGGTATTTGCATAAACAAAAAAAAATCCAAGCTCTATCATAACGGAACAGATCAGGACACGGCCTCCTGGATTGCTGACCTTTTCGGCATTGAAGCAGCCCCAATTGATTCGGGCATGAAATACCTGGGATTTACCCTGAAGCCGATGGGATACAAGACAGGTGGCTGGAATTGGCTTTTGGATCGCCTATACTACAGAATATCGGGCTGGGAATCAAGATTTCTATCTTTAGCAGGTAGGCTAACCCTGATACAATCGGTTCTGGCTCAGCTGGCCACTTACTGGTCTCACCTCTTCTACCTCCCAGCTAAAATGATATCCAAAATGAAGGCTTTAGTAGCTAATTTCCTGTGGGGAGGGAAAACCTTCCATTCCAAGCTACACCTAGTTAAGCTGGACTCCCTCACGCGTCCAAAGAAAATAGGCGGCTGGGGCATTCTAGACATACGCAAGATGGGCAATGCGCTATTGTGTAAATCCTACATTCGGGGTATATACGGCAATGGTCCATGGAGCGTCTTCATCAACAGGAAATATCTCAAAGGAAAAGGCATAGAATTCTGGTACAGAAGGAATTCCATGGGGATCAAGCGCGGATCAGCAATATGGCTCAGTTTCTGTAAGAACAAAACCTTCCTCTTAAAAAATTTCCGCTGGTCGATTCACTCGGGAGCAAATGTGTTTCTTGGCAACGACCTCATCCGGAACGGTCTGCCATCCTTCCCCCATCCGCTTCTGATTGACTTTCTTCACTTCAGGGGCATATTTACCTGGGACCGCCTCATCAAATCCTGGAACAACCACACGCCTGTATGGAAGGAAGCGGGGGACCTCTCCTTGCCCTCTCAGTTCTGCTCTATTTGGGAATCCACGCGCACCGCTCTGCAGAGTATGGCTTTCAATTGGACAGAGCACAAAGACTCTCTTATATGGTGTCTGCCTCAATCGCCTCTTCCTGTTCGGGTCAAAGATCTTTATTCATCCTTGTCTATCTCTCCAGCTCCTCCAGGCAAGCCGATTTTCCCTCCCTCTTTCTGGAAATCATCCTGCCCTGTCAAGATGATCTTTTTTGCCTGGCTTTTATTCTGGAACCGAAACCTTACCTGGGAGGTCTTACAGAACAAGGGATGGCAGGGCCCAGGCCAATGTGCTTTCTGTAAAACTGCGGAGGAGACTAACCTCCATATGTTTTTCACATGCCATGTAACCCTCCAGATTTGGCATGATCTCGCCTCCCTCTTGGATTTTCCACACAATATTTTCAACTCTGTACAGCAAGGTTTTGATTGGTGGAGCTCACAATCCGCCCCCAGGCGCTCTCTGTTCTTAATAGCTTGCTGGCACATTTGGCTATGGCGGAACGACACAATTTTCTCCAGCTTTCGGAAGCCCACCGCTTCCATTCTCCTTGGAGTCACGTCCCTCATGGACGTTCTGGGGATTTAGCACCCTTATATGCTTGTCTGCCCATGCTCGAGCCTTATGTTTATTAGAGTCTTTAACACAGTTAAGATATACAGGTTTCATGCTGTTATTTTGATCTGGTCAACCACCAACCGGCCAGCCTAGCTTCACATTCGATCCTATATTTTAGGCAACTGATCTCGGCAACTAAATCTTTGTCTCAATGACGATCCGCCTCTCGGATTTGACTCACATCATCTGCAAAAAGTTTTATGTACAACATTCCTATATATATATAAAACATCTGATTTTTCGTCTGAAAAAAATAAAATGATTATGAATGAAATTAAATGAAATGAATAGGAACTACTAAATTAGTCATTTATTTAATGAATATGAAAACACCAAAAAAAGATAAATGACTCTCGCAAATGATAATTTTTTGATTAAAATGATGACTAAAGTTTGCATATATATGACTATTAGTAGCTAATTTACAGTATTTTATAACACGACTAAAATTTAATCATATTTCTTTGGTCATTAATTGGTTTAAATGATGACTAAAATTTGCATATATATCACTATTAGTAGCTAATTTACAATATCTTATAACACGACCAACATTTTGGTCATATTTCTTTGGTCATTAATTGGTTTTCTCAACGATTCATGTAGTAATATATTTTGTTGTATTTTTGGTCATTAATTGCGACAATTAATGAATAAATCAATGAAAAATTAATGACCAAATTAATGACTAAATATACTACTAGATGGTAAAATTGAGGAAACCAGTTAATGACTAAGCTAAAAATGACTAAAAGTTGGTCACGTTATAAGATACTATAAATTAGCTAGTATTGGTCATCGACCGAAAAATGGTCGTTTATATGCAAATTTTAGTTGTTTTTTTAGTAATTAACTAGTCATTTTGTACTAGTGTTGGTTTCCTAATGTATAATGATAACATTGATCGCATATACCGCAATTTTACCACAACCCTTTCCACTATCATTAACAAATTATCTAATGAGATGTCATATAAGAAGAATAATAGAACTTCCAACACTTTGTATGACAATGATTGTAAAATTTCCAAAAAAGTGATTAAAGAAGTTCATAATGAAACTATAAATCTTGAAAAGATAAGAGTATGCAAAGCTCTTATAAAAGGAAGAAATGATCCTATATTAATAAGAGACAAGAGCGTCTTCTCCACCTTTCTAAAGTTGAGCCTAGAAATTTCTAGAGGAATATACTTGTTCATAAACTAAAGAAAATAATTTAATCCCCTTAAATAACTAGGATATTTATGTTAAAAATATTTATGACTCTCTGGACACCATGGGAAGCATCTTAAACGCTACTATAGAGGAGGATATATTCTCTTTGGAAGACATGGATTTTGGGATTAATTTTTTTTTAATGGGAAAGCAAAGGACATTGAAGGTTACCAAGTTGAAATTATCAAAATGAGAAGGTCCATTCCTATCCCTCATTTTCACAATCTTATTAATTTGGCAGTAAAACACAACTTCCCTAAGCGTTGGACACAAAGCTGCTTATGCCTATCTTCAGAAGTGGGGAACAAAATGTTTGAACCATTATTATTAATCACATTTTAGCCAAGCTTTATGATCTCATTTTGGAAAAGAAGATGAGTGTATGGTTGGAAAGCCATGGTAAAATAGCTAAAGGGAAAGATTGTTTTAGGAAACATCACTCAACTATTGACCATCCTGTCACTCTTAGGATAATTGTAGAGGATTACCGTAATAGTAAAAATAATCTCTTATGTTGTTTTATTGACTTTAGAAAATCTTTTGACATGTTTCTGATGAGCCTCGAATTGGGTAACTTATTGGGCTAATTTTTCCTAATTGTCCTTGTTCAATCCTCCATTTTTCATAGATTATGCATGTCTTTCTAGTATGTTTATGTAATTTGAACGAATAAGGGTGGCCACTCTACCAAGGAGGCTAATACGTGGTTATTTCAGGTTTTTTGGACAAGTTTTCGAGCAAAACCAAGCAATTATGGGACAGGTGACAGCCAAGCTTGAGGTGAGGATTCGTAGGGGGGTTGTCTCTGGCATTAAATGGCCCTTCCTCGAAATCTCCACCCTCAACTTCGAGCTCAATAGGCCACCAAAACGAATCCTAAAGGCAGCCAAGCAGCTTTGTGAAGAGTGACTGTTTACTGCAGTTGGAACAGCCGAGTCCCTGGAATTTAAGAGGGCTGCTAGGCCCCTCGTAGTGTATAAATAAGAAGGCCTCATCCTTCGTAGTTTACTTTTGGGAACTGTTGTATTTTTGCACTAGAGTGCTGTCATTTTCTCAGCTCGTCTTCTTGTAGCTACTGTTGTATAACTTTCTTGTGATGATTATTTTTGGATAATGAAAAGCAGTTCTATTTGGCATCAACTTTGAGTTTTTTATAGGAGCCTGTAGCTCTTGGGGTTGGGCCCAACCTAAGAGCCAAGGCCTCCTTCATGTATTGTTATTTGTTTTTATGTCTTTGCAAAATAATTTTT
>APFE030515736.1:108967-225083 GCA_000404065.3 Pinus taeda
TATATTTGACTCTAGGACCTAGGTCATAATTATATTAATAAATTTAATCTTATTGTTATTTTTATAATATTAAGGTAATAATATAATATTTTATTTCTAGAGATAAGATAAATTAGGTATGATTAATAAATGAGCGAATGTTATCAAAAGAAATTTACTTGTTTAAATAATATTAATGGTTATTTTAAAAATTACTTATTAAATTATTGTTGTTTGAATAATTTAAGTTATATAAAATAATAAATTTAATCTTACTATTAAATTATTATTGTTTGAATGAATAATTTAAGTTATATATATTAATAAATCTAATCTTATTATTATTATTATGATATTAAATAATACTATATTTCCAGAGATAGGAGAAATTAGGTATGATAGATAAATGAACAAATATTACCAAAAGGAAAAATTATTTATTTAAATAACATAATATTACAGTTATTCAAAAATTACAATTAAATTAATATTGATGGAATGACTTCTCTAGAATGAATAATTTAAGTTATATAAATAATTATATATTCTTATTAAATTATTAACTAAATATATATATGTTTTATTTATTGATGGTATATAAAATTGATCTTAAGGGTTAGTTTGACTAGTAAAAAAGGAAATAAATTAATTTATTTCTAGATATAATATCTATGTATATATATATATATAAGTTATCATTATGTCGATTGGTTATCATAGCTGAAAATAAGAGGCTAAATGGTAGCACTCATCAATAAGACTAGACCTAAGAATACATCGTAATTTAGATATATTAATAATAATAACCTAATGAATTAAATAATAAACTACTAAAACAGGAAAAGGACCGTTATCAGTGATTAAATCTGCCTAAAAAATATAGATTAATACTTTATATATATATTAATGAGAATAATCATAAATAGATACTGGAGGAACCCAAAAAAGGGGAAGAACACAACGCAGCCAACGATGTAAATTTTTATAAACTCGGAAGGACTACACTCAAGGAAACACCCAGGATGAGCAGAGAGGCGGGGTGGGGGAAGGAAGAAACCCTAAGACGACAGTGCAGGGATCCAACTTCTACTGACCTTCCACCCATCATCTCTGTTGAGATTGATGGGCCTTCGCTCAATTTCAATAGCTTCCCTTAACTTGCGATGATGGAACCGATTCACCCTAGCAATGACTTTGGCCTCCTCTATGCAGACATGATGTTTAGTCTTGTCCACATGCTCTGCTAAAGCTGAGGACTTTGTTCTTCCATGCTTCAGGTCCGCTGCATGTTCGCAAATTCTCTACTGGATGGAGCGCCCTGTTTCCCCTATATAGGGTGTCCCACAAGAGAAAGGAATTAAATAAACACCCTTCATGTCTTTGGGGGTAACAGGATCCTTCACAGACCGAAGGGAATTACGAATGGTTCTGAGGGGCCTGAAGGTTGTGGGAATATCAAACACCTTGCTGGTTACATAGGTCATGGTTAATGATCAGATAGGCTTTTGCATGTTCAGATTTAGTTGATAGATTAGTAACAGGGAAGATCTCCAGAAAAAGGCCATCAAGCACCTCTGATCTCACCTCTTCCTTAGTGGGATCATGAGCTGGGACAAAGGTGACATTGCTACCAACAAAAACGTTGTTTTGCTTTGTCATGCAATTCTTAGTGTTGGAATCCTCATTTGCAGATGCTGATATTAGTAGTGTTTAAATTCTTCAGTTTATGATTGTTTATTTGTATATTTATTTCATGCATTTCATTTCGAATAAACTTCTGTTCATTTCCTTTTGCTGTTACTTAGGTTAGAATAGAGTGAAGTAACTAGGTCATAGGTTTTATAAGTGTTTGTTTGTTCAGTTTGAAAAACCACTTGCAGAGTACTTGTTATCCTTCCTTACCTGCCCATACTCCATCCAACCTACCTGCTTCATCCTTCACTTAGAATCCTTACCTTACATTTGCCTCATTCGCTTACTTTGCCATGATTCTCATCTTCTTATGCAACATCGTTTCATCCCTCCTTTAACAAATCTAACCATCTGCGCCACTCCTCAACTCCATCCTCCAAGTCTTGAACTCCCCTACACCCCTATTTCACCTCCATACTCATTCCTCCACCTTTTTCCCTCCATCCATGCTCCAAAATCCCATTTCTGAACATCCTGTAGAAAATTACAAACATCTTTTAGAAATCCCAGACATCCTGTAGAACCCCTGCAGACTTCCTGTAGAAGCTCACGAAAGCGGTTTCTTGAAGGCCAAACTCTGTGAAACTCTTAGGAAGGGTGCTAGGGACCCATTAGGCCCTCTCTGAACCTTCTCGACCTCTTCCAAGCATTTCCTCTCGCCAATCCACCTCTGCACAGTCAAAACAGTTAAATCGCATGCATGATAATTGTGACAACTTATTCAAAAATACAAAAAGATGGTTCTTTCAGATTTTGCTGTAGACATAGCTTAGATACATTAATTTCATCTTCTTAGAAGTCAATTGCATCTCTCCCAGTAGCTTGCATCCTCTTTCTTGCATTAGTAGAGCTAGCTGGTAAAATTAGGGTTTGCTAGGGTTTGCGTTTGCTTTCAGCTTTTTAGTTTCCTTCTGCAAATAGATTAGCTTCCTTCGAGTTAGCTTCCATCCATCAGTTAAACAACCTCTTCTCAGAGCTCATAGAATTTGGCTTGAGCCCCTAGTAGACTTGTGCCAGCTGACTAAGTGACAGCTGCGACAAGAGCTAGTACTTGTGCATACAACATTGTCGCTTCCAAGTTTGTTACGAACTACCGAGTTGATAAAAGTAAAGAAGGGAGTCCCAGGAGTTGCAGCATTGTTGTTGCAATACTGGAGCCCACCATTCTTTTTGGCGCCGTTGGCGGGGAAGCGTCAGAGTATTTGTGATTGCCGCTTTTCTTTTATTTTCTTCTACAACCTTCTGCCAAGTAGTTTATTTCATTTCCATTTTGCAATTTCATTTTCACAAAAGTAGACTAGACATTTCCTACTTTCCTAGACTAGCATTTAAATTCTGCAAGCGTAGAGTAGCATTTCAATTCCGCAATTTCAATTTCGCAAGCGTAGCTTAGCATTTCATTCCTGCAATTTCAATTCATCAAAATAGATTAGTTCTTTCCTGCTTTCAATTCAATTCCGCATTTTCATTTTAACAAGATAGATTTTAGATAGTTGCAATTCAATATATTTTCAGTTTTGCAGGTACAAGAAGAAAAAAAAAAGCAGCCAAAAATCTTTCATTTCATGCCTCGCAGGAACAGAGACAATACCGGAAAATTCTTACCCAACACCCCCACCACATTACAGAGTCACCCTTCTCTCTTCTTTGGTGGCCGTGATCCAGAAGAACTTATAGGTGAACCTCCCGAGATATACGAAGATCCTATAACAGAAGAAGAGCAAGAGAACATCCCTCTTGAGACCATGGTTGAATGAAAAAACGGTATGGGAGATAACGGGAGAATAGAAGGTGCTTTTCCCATCCGAGAGACCAATGGGGACATGAAAATGAAAAACATAAGTCCCTCAGCCTTACCTCACTTCCATGGATTGACCACTGAAAACCCTAATACCTTCTTGTTTGAGTTTGTTGTCCTTTGTTGAACTTATGACTATGCTGAGGATGAGCAAAAGTTGAAACTCTTTCCTTCTACCCTCAAGGATGCAGCACTCCGTTGGTTCATGGGGTTACCTGGAAAAAGTATCACTACTTGGGCTCAGATGCAGCAAGCCTTTAACAACAAATATAGGGACTACTGTAGGTCAAAGGAAACAAAGGAAGAAATCTTTCGGATGACCATGGGAAATGATGAGTCTTTAGAAGACTACGAGGAAAGGTTCCAACTTAGTTATAAATGGGTCAGGTGCACACTTGACCCTGAATCTCTGAAGTTGGTTCTGCTCCGACGAGTCCCTGGAGACCTGCTAGATACCCTTCACTTGCTAGCTGGAGGAGACATCTACCAACTACCCTATGAGGACATAACGACTGTGTTTAGAAACCATTCCAAGGCAGCCAAGAAAAGAGGAAGGGGGAATCCACTTTCAGCTAGTACCACCTTCTCCAAGCATGAGTTTGCTAATCAGATGGAAGACCTCAAAAGTGAGATGAGACAGACCATTACCATGCAACTTGATACCTTCCGAATTCAACAAAAGAAAGAGGAAGCTGAGAGGGCTTTGGCCATTTTTTGTCCCAGATGTACGAGGAAGCACCCTAAGAACAAGTGTCCATTGCACTTAGTAGAGGTGTGTTTTGTTTGTGAGGAAGACCACCCCACCAACCAATGCCCAACCTTGCCCGGATTTAAAGCCATGTACCTGGGGACTGAGGCGACTATTGAACCTCTCTACTTCCTCAGCTAAAAGAGGCCACATGGGCCCAGACCTTACCAACAGGGGATGCAAGGGACATCCCAAGCTTATTATAACCCCAACCAATCTGCTCATATACCTTCTTGGTGCCCCCGTGCTCATCCTTCCTGGTCCGCACCTCCTCCGTGGTCTTATCCATCTCAATACCATACTCAACCTGTTGCTCATTCGTTTCACTCTCATGTCCAACCACAACCTCAGTGGAATTCACCTCAACTGGGATGGAGGCCCCAATACAACTCTCTTCCCGCCATTCTGCCTCCACCACCAGCTTAACCACAACCATTACCTCCTGCTCCTCCAAGACAACCCCAGATTCCTACTCAACCGAACCCGAACCCCAACAACAAATAGGCCCAACAGGTATATACTAGGGAAACAACATGCCCTACCTATGCTGTGGAGATCTAGGAGATCAACTTGCGATATGGGAAGGTCCTTCCAGAGCGCCAACCTGCTCCCCTAGAGGAGGAAGAAGAGAAACAAGGAAGTGAACCCGAAGCCATTCCACCCTTTCCTAAGCGACTAACAGTAACCATGCAACCAAACCCATAAAAGATGTACCAATATACAACAAATTGATCAAGGAGAAGTGTTTTAGGCACCTAGGCAGGCGCAAGAGAGATGCCCCGACTATCAATGTCATAGGACAACTGTCCGATCTGATGTTGGGGCAAGTAATCTATCCAAAATATTTGGACCCTAGGAATCCTGTAGTTGAAGTCCACATAAATGGCACCATAATCCCCCATACCTTGATTGATCTAGGGGCTGCAATTAATGTGATGACCAGGGACACTATGCTTAAACTCAACCTTCAGAGTTCCCTAAGGAAGACCTCGACAGTATTGCAGTTAGCAGACCGCTCCACCGTGACTCCCGAAGGGATTGTGGAAGATGTCCTGGTCTTTGTTGACTCTTGGGAGTACCCTGCTGACTTCTTGGTCCTTTAGCCAAAGGAAAAACTTACTGGATACCCCCTCATCTTAGGAAGGCCTTGGTTAGCTACTGCGGATACTTACATCAGTTGTCGAGCTGGAAGCATGATCATCAAGAATAGGCCTGTGTTTAAGCAGCTAGTCCTTTATCCTCCTACCCAACCACTGCTAGAACATGACTTACAACTCTGGTTGGAAGAGGGAGATGAGGATGAGGTCTAGTCTGCACCTTTGTGCACCATAGAAGCCACCAGGGGAGGCCCTTAAACCGAGGATGACTTGATTGAAAATTTGATTCAAAATCCACCTCCTAGTGCACTGTCCTTAGAAGAGTTGGTGGAAGATACCCAAGCCAGTCCTCTAGTGGACCTCTGTGTGACTGATCCAACCTCTCCTAGAGTTAAGAGTGTGGAATTTGGCCCTGAAAGAACCTTAAAGATCAGCTCCTCCTTATCTCCCTCCCAGGAGAAGGAGCTGTGTAGCTTGTTGAACCGTCATTTGGAGGCTTTTGCCTAGAGTTATAAGGAAGTGAAAGGAGTCCACACTTTGGTCTGTACCCATCATATTTACATTAAAGAGGATTGTAAACCAGTCAGGCAGCCTCAGAGGAGAATGAATCTAGCCCTTAAAGACATTGTCAAAGATAAATTGCAAAAGTTATTGGATGCAGGATTCATCTACCCCATCTCCGATAGTGAGTGGGTTTCACCTCTAGTGCTTGTGCCCAAGAAGAACGGGAAGTGGAGAATCTATGTAGATTACTGGGAACTTAACAAGGCCACTAAGAAAGACCATTTCCCTTTGCCTTTCATAGATCAAGTGTTGGATGGACTAGCAGGGAAGAAGTTCTTTTCTTTCCTAGATGGGTTTAGCGGGTATAATCAGATCCAAATCAGCCCGGAAGACCAGGATAAGACCACCTTCACTTGTCCATGGGGTACCTTTGCCTACTGAGTCCTTCCCTTTGGGCTATGCAATACTCCTGCCACTTTCCTGAGAGCAGTATTGAGCATATTTGCTGAGCTGGTTCATGATTCGGTGGAAATCTATATGGATGACCTTACTCCTTATGGGTCTAACTTCCAAGAAGCCTTGTCCAACCTGGGAAAAGTTTTAAACAAGTGCATTGAGATGAACCTGTCCCTCAATCCTGAAAAATGTGAATTCTTGATGACTGAAAGGACCGTGCTAGGTCATACCATTTCTCAGGAAGGATTGCAGGTGGATCCTAACAAAATTTCTATCATCCAGAAGGTTCCACCTCCTCAAAAGGTGAGAGATGTTCGGAGTTTTCTAGGCTTGGCAAGATATTATAGAAGATTCATCAAAGATTTCAGTAAGCTAGCCTCACCATTGTTTAGTCTCTTAGGAAAAGATGTTGAATTTAAATGGACTAATGACTGCCAAGGGGCTCTGGATGAGTTGAAAGGTAAGCTGGTATCTGCCCCGATCTTGAGAGGTCCAAACTGGGCCCTACCTTTCCACATCCACACTGATGCCTTGAACAAAGCCTAGGAGCAGCCTTAGGACAAGTTGAGGAGAAATTGCCATATGCCATATACTTTGTTAGCAAAAACCTGTCCAAGGCAGAGATGAACTATATGGTAACCGAGAAAGAGTTCCTGGCCGTAGTCCATTCCTTAAACAAGTTCAGACACTACATCACTGGTTATCAAACATTTGTACACACTGATCATGCTGCAATTAGATATTTAATGAATAAATCTGATGTGAATGCTCGTATCATTAGATGGTTACTTTTGTTGCTGCAATTTGATTTGACTATTGTTGACAAGCCAGGTAAGGAAAATGTTGTTGCTGACTTCCTATCTAGATTAGATTTGCCTACAGGTGAGGAAGGGATAGTGGATGACCAGATGCCAGATGAACACTTGTTTGCTATCTCAGTACTCTCTCCATGGTTTGCTGATATAGCAAACTACTTGGTCTCAGCACAGTTCCCTCTGCATCTGTCCTCAAAGGAGAAGAGCAGAATCATGAGGAAGAGTGCCCGATTCACTTGGATCAGGGGAAACCTGTTTAAACTTGGCCCAGATCAGATATTGAGGCATTGTGTTAGGGAAGAGGAAGTCTTTGACATCCTCCTAACCTGTCACAATGGACCATGTGGAGGCCACTTTGCCTCAAAAAGGACCGCCTTCAAAATTCTACAGGCTGGCTACTATTGGCCTACTCTTCATCAAGATGTTAGAAGATACATCAGCCAGTGTGACCAATGTCAGAGGATGGGGAAACCTACTCCAAGGGATGAAATTCCCCTCCAACCTCAAGTGACTTTCGAGCCATTTGAGAAGTGGGGCATGGATTTTGTGGGACCTATCAACCCTCCTTCAAAGCAAAGGTCTTACATCATTGTGTGCACTGGCTACTTGACAAAGTGGGCAGAAACAAAGGCAATCAAGGCAGCGACAAAAGAGAAAGTGGCTGAGTTCTTAAGGGAAAACATCTTCTACAAGTTTGGCTACCCAAGAGAGTTAGTCACCGATCAAGGAAGCCATTTCACCTCCAACCTGATTGAAGATTTGCTCGCTCATCACAAGATCAAGCACAGGACTTCCACCCTATATCATCCCCAAGAAAATGGATAGGTGGAAGTCACTAATAGAGCGTTGGAAGGGATTTTGACTAAGGTGGTGAGCAACAATAGAAAGGATTGGGCAGATCGCCTAGTTGAGGCCATCTGGGCCTACAACACCACTTGGAAAACTACAACCATTTTTACACCTTATGAGCTGGTCTACGGGAAGAAAGCTTTGCTGTCCATAGAGTTCGAGTATAACACATTGAGGGTGGCAGCTCAGCTGGACCTAGATCTCAGCCATGCTCAACGTGAAAGATTACTGTAGCTTAATGGATTAGATGAACAAAGAATGCATGCCCTCCTCCACTCAGAAGTAGTCCAACTTCAGAGGAAGATATGGCACGACCAGCACCTGAATGAAAAGCAATTCCAACCAGGAGATTGGGCGCTGCTGTATGACTCAAGATACAAGGATTTCAAAGGGAAGCTGAGGACAAGATGGCTAGGACCATATGTAGTGGAGAAGTGTAATGACAATGGTTCAGTCCTTATTAGGACCATTGATGAAGAAGCCATCCCCATGCTTGTCAATGGGCATCGGTTGAAGATCTACAGGAAACCTCTTTCGAGGCAGGAGTTCATTAAAATTTTGGAAAAATCAGTAGTAGTGGAGCAAGGCTCTGCCCCTATTCCACCCACACTTTGATCATCAAAAAAAAAAAAACAGAAACAAAAAAGGATCCTTGGGTGAAAACCTTTCTGAGGCAGGGTGAAAACCTCATGAAGGCACCCCAGCTATCTCTAAAGAAATAAAAAATGTGGAATAAAAATATCCTTGGGTGAAAACCTCTTTGAGGCGCCCAGGGTAGCCAGTGAGGGTGAAAACCTCATTGCAGTGCCCTAGCTATCTCATTAAAAAAAAAAAAAAAAAAAAAAAAAAAACAAAAACAAAAAAAGAAGAAAAAAAACAAAAGAAAACATAACTATTCTCTGTGAAGTAATTGCAGGTTGCAGGACATCCTACATTGCAAGAAAAGAGGGTGTGCAAAATGAGGACAGGGGTCCATACCAGGCTCAAGGACACCCCTTCAAACACCCCCTCCATGGCCACTCACCTCTCCTAGGATTTGGTCACACTCGGGTTGAGATTGGGCCTTCTACAGAAAGTTCTGGGCTTTCTACAGGAAGTTCCAGGCTTTTCTACAGGAAGTTACAGGCTTTTCTATAGGAAGTCCTGAATTTATACAAGAAACGTCCTGTAGAACTTTTGGACAAGCCAAATTCATGTTTGAAGATGGAATCTAATGGTTGGGATCAGTTTGTTAGACTTGAGGCCACACCTCTATCCAATCCAACACCATGTGGCACCCTGTTCCATCTCTTGACACCTCTGTCACCCACCTGGTCGTGTGTTCCTACACAGTTATTTCAGAAACCCTGTTTTCCTCAGGTTGACAGCAAAGAAAAAGAGGAAAATTTCAAGTAAAAAAATCAAGCAACAAAGGCTCGCACACTCTACCCGTTCAAGCTCCACCTAGACTCTTCATCAATGAATGTAGCCCTGCTTGTTTAGCCTGCATCCCAGGAGGAGAAGTAGCTACAGGATGTCCTACAAGAATCCTATAGCATCTGATCTGTCTGGAGTACATACTATGGAGTCAATAACATCTGAAATCGACACAGGGAACATTTAACAAGCTCCGCTCGGATGTGAACACCTCCTCAAAAGCTGAAATCCGACGGAGCCTGTGCATGCAGCGTTTACGACCAGAGGATCGGGTCCTGAAGCCGAGAATATAGCATCAGCCAATGAAAGAAGGAGTTCCAGCGCCTGTGTATGAAGCAACAGTGAGCAAAGCCATCATTCCACATCCCGAAGCCTGTAGAACACGTCCACGGCCACACAGGTAAGTGTCTAACCTTATTCGTCAAATTGCATAGACTATACTATGAAAACTGCATGTCTGTGAAATGGTGTGGATTGAACGAATTCGGTGGCCAGTCAACTGGCCACCCACAGTCAGTCGAATGGCCTCATGGGATCCGAATGAGCTCAGTTATGGCAAAGAGACGTGCAACCGACACGTGGGAAGTGTCCAATCGGGAAATCGGCGGACTGACAATGGTGGCGGTGGTTAATGGCAGAGGGGAAGTAATGGCGGCCAAAGACACGCAGGAGAATAATGGCCATGACCCTGGCTAACGGATCAGCCTGGACACCTCACCCCCTCACCAAGAATTGCGCCAAAATTCGAAATTGCTCGGCCGAAGAACTCACGATGAACCGATGTCATTTACACTTGCAACCGTTTTCAGAAAAGTACGCATCCTCCTCCTCTGCAGTTTGTTAGCCTGAGCTTCTCAGCATGTTTCAAAATCCTCCCATGTCCCAAGCTTGTTCAGAAGTGCTGTGACGTCCTCCAGTACCCGGCAAAGCTCTCTACAGGAAGGAGCTCTACAAGAAACACAGCATAGCCTCCCAGAGTAGAGAAACCTTGACTGTCTGCGTCGAAATTGGAGTTTTGAAGAGAGGTAGGCTCAAAAACACCATTCCCATGCATGATATTTCAAAAGGTGGTGAATTAAACTGTCTGGAGTAGGAGAATTAGAAGCAAGTCTGCCTGTGGGTCAAGAACAATAGTTTACCTGTGTGATACACGGAATTTTTCAGTTGGTTCTGCGTCAAATTCTCCTCCATGGTTCTTGTTAAGAAATTCCTCCTATAAAAACGATAAACCGATGTGAGGGATAACCTGTGCATGAGGAATGTGACTTTTATGTGGTTGAATGCATTGAAAATTAAGCTCTGCACTCTGTCTGTGGGAGTCTAATTCCCTTTTGACAGTCGAGTTTTGGGCAGCAACAACATTATAACCAGGGAATTGGTGCAAAGTGAAATATAAACACCTGAGTGATATTGTCTTCGAAGTTCAGTGGAGGAAACCATCGATAGAATACCCCTTTCTGATTAGAGCACAAGCCAAAACAGAGTACTCTCACCATGCCAGGAGGGTTTATCAGGAAGGAACCCTCGGATTCCAGAAAATTGCGTGAACACCCCGCAGTAGTGGACCTCTTCACCCATGCCAACTGGATGGCATTTTGTGACAAAATTCAGGGACACGACGATGCAATAAAGGAAGAATTCTTGCTGTCTCTACAACCTAAATCAAAGACACTGGCCACTGTGAATTTCAGAGGGTTGACCTTAAAGCTAACCCCTGAACTCATTAGTCTAGTCACTGACCTGCCATTAGGGATACCCTGGAGCAAAGAGGAGAGAGGACTAGGCCAAAAAGCCAAGAAATAATTCTTCCTAATAGAGGAACAGTTTGTAGAAGATAAGAATGGGGTAAGGAGGGCTAGTTTACATCCTCTGTGGAGTGAAGTCAGTCTCCAAATTATGAAATACATTACCTGTGAGAGGCGGTTCAATATTGTTTATGGCTATCATTTCTGGTTGCTAAAAGAACTAAGACATGGGTTGGATCTACCCCCAGAGCAGAAGTTAAGCATCCCCTATTTTCTCTTGCAACCATTGATTGAATGTGGCACAAAACTAAAGGAAGGGACACCAGATCAGCTAGCCCATCATGGGCTCATCAAGCTTCTGGTAGAGGATGGCCATACCTACACTGTCCCCCTCTCCTGGGAAATTTTCTGCAATATGTCCAAAGATGATGATATAAGAATTCTGGCCAAGGAACTCACCTCATCCAGCAGTGAAGAAGGGAAACATCTTGAAACCAAAAAGAAAGCCAAGGGTAAGGAAACCCGAGACAGACCACCACAGAAAGAACAAGAAGAGAACAAGAGAAAGGCCAAGCTGCCGAGCCCAAAACTATGGGTGGAATAAAGGCACAAACACCAAGGGAGAAACGATTGCAAATTAGGGCAGAGAGGACTGAAAAATTCCAAGAAAGTGAGGGCACACCCAAGGCAACCACAACAAAATTGAAAGAGAAGGCACCCCCAGCCAAGCAGGCCAAAACAGTGAAAACCGTTTCTACAGGAAGCCAGAAAACCGTTTCTACAGGAAGCTAGAAAACAGTCAGCACAGGACTTTCTATAGGAAGTATGGAGGCAGAGAAGAAACATGAGAAATCACCTGGGATCTTGGCCAGGGAGGCAGTAGCAGTGCTGGCTACCTTAAGCACAACCCCAGAGCAAAAAGGGAAGAAAAAAAGGGAGCCTTCTATGTATTTTGAGGCAAGAAGGAGCATGAGGATAAAGACTGGCAGACCCCAACCACCGTCAAGAGAAGCAATCATGATTGTAGACACCCCAGCTACACAAAAGGAGAGGTCTCCCTCCAAGGCATCCATCACTTATGAACGAGGGAGCCCGAAGACATCCACCTAGAGAGAAAGAATGAAAATGTTGGACACAAAGGCCTCTCTATAGGATGCTGAGACAATTCTACAGGATACATTGGCTAGGCTAAAGGAGACTGAAGATTTGGAAGAGAAGGTAGCTACATCATCCTAGGAGGAGGAAAAGGCTGAGAAAATTGAGGAACCAAGCCCCCAGCCCAACCTGGGCTCTTACTACAACTTGCTAGAGACGGGAAGGATAATTCCCCAAAAATTTGTAGTGCTGCTCTTCTTTTCACTGGAGGAAGAGAGAGTGAGGACCCACACTTGGATGAAAATCGCCAAGTCCAAGGGTGTGGTAGATATAGGTCCCTTGGAGGAACAACTCAAAGAGGCAAGGAAAGAATTGGCTTTGGTATGGAATATAGAAAGCAGCCAGCGGGCCAAGCTCCAGGAAGAAAATGAGCTGCTCAAACAGCAACTACAGTTACAGGGACACCTTATGGAGGATAGGCCCCACACCTTGGGTAGACAATAGCATCAGGAGGAGCCCACAACAACCAATGAAACACCTGATGAAAAGCAGAGAAGGGAAGGGATGCAGGATGAAATTGAGACACTAAATCGACAGCTACAGGAAAAATAATTGCAAGAAGGCCTGGAGATATAGCCTTTGAAACAGCAAGTACAAGAAAAAGAGGCCCAACTGGCCTGCATGGCTAGTTGGGAGATGGAAGCTCTATATTGTAGGTGGCCAGCCAAATCCTACGCCCTATACCTCAAGGATCAGTGGTTGCAGTTTCAGATCACACTTTGGCACAGAGTGGTATCACTCCATTTCAAAACTACTCTCAATTCATGGCTCTATGTGACAACAGCTCATCCGAAGACAAGGCCAAACTATCAGAGTTTTACCTACACAACTTGGCCCTTCCCAACATGAACTCGTGGGAACCTAACGTTGCGGTATGGGACGTACAACTTATGGCCATGGCCTCTTGGCTAAATCATGAAGAAAAGAGAGCAGCAGAGTTCCAAAACATTATGAACATAGAGCTACATGAGCCACTATTGATTAGAGCAGAACCGGAGGATCCTTTAGCATTGATATCTGCCCACCAGCACTTGGCCAATGACCCTCAGGCCCTACCAGATTACATGGGACGACAAGCCCAAGCCATAGCCCATTTTGAGGACATGGAGAGACTGCTGGGGGATAACTGTGTTCATGCTTGCTCCCGAAGGTGGAATTCACTGTCCCATAGCCTAAATATTAGAGAATACCACACCCCCAAAAGGTTTAGGGAGGCCTTGGCAAGAGTGCCTCTCTACAAACAGTGCATGCAGAATCTTCAGGCCAGCTGGATCGGCCTCAAATTCAGTCCTCCCTTGCTTTTGGGGTTGTTAGAGGGAGTCAGAGAAAAGGAGGAACACAAGCAGTGGGAAGAAGTGGAAAGCAAAACAGGATTTCATGACCATGAAGAAGATATCACTTTAGAGGCCTGGGATGTGAGGGAGGCGGTCAAGGCTATCCAGGACGATGAGTTGGACTAGTTGCTCAGAGGATGAGCAACCCATTTAGCAGGGGGGTGATGATGAGCCCCAAATTGGGTAACTTATTGGGCTCATTTTGCCTAAGTTTCCTTGTTCAATCCTCCATTTTTCATAGATTATGCATGTTTTTCTAGTATGTTTATGTTATTTGAACGAATAAGGGTGGTCACTCTACCAGCGAGGCTAATACGTGGTTATTTCAGGTTTTTTGGACAAGTTTTGGAGCAAAACCAAGCAATTATGGGACAGGTGACAGCCAAGCTTGAGGTGAGGATTCGTAGGGGGGTTGTCTCTGGCATTAAATGTCCCTTCCTCGAAATCTCCACCCTCAACTCCGAGCTCAACAGGCCACCAAAACGAATCCTAAAGGCAGCCAAGAAGCTTTGGGAATAGTGACTGTTTACTACAGTTGGAACAGTCGAGTCCCTGGAATTTAGGAGGGCTGCTAGGCCCCTCGTAGTGTATAAATAAGAAGGCCTCATCCTTCGTAGTTTACTTTTGGGAACTGTTGTATTTTTGCACTAGAGTGTTGTCATTTTCTCAGCTCGTTTTCTTTTAGCTACTGCTGTATAACTTTCTTGTGATGATTATTTTTGGATAATGAAAAGTAGTTCTATTTGGCATTAACTCTGAGTCTTTTATAGGAGCTTGTAGCTCTTGGGGTTGGGCCCAACCTCCTTCATGTATTGTTATTTGTTTTTGTGTCTTTGCAAAATAATTTCTGTTTAGTAGATTAACACCTTGCTGGTTACATAGGTCATGGTTAATGATCAGATAGGCTTTTGCATGTTCAGATTTAGTTGATAGATTAGTAACAGGGAAGATCTCCAGAAAAAAGGCCATCAAGCACCTCTAATCTCACCTCTCCCTCAGTGGGATCGTGAGCTGGGACAAAGGTGACATTGCTACCAACAAAAACGTTGTTTTGCTTTGTCATGCAATTATTAGTGTTGGAATCCTCATTTGCAGATGCTGATATTAGTAGTGTTTAAATGCTTCAGTTTATGATTGCTTAGTTGTATAGTTATTTCACGCATTTCATTTCGAATAAACTTCTGTTCATTTCCTTTTGTTGTTACTTAGGTTAGAATAGAGTGAAGTAACTAGGTCATAGGTTTTATAAGTGTTTTTTTGTTCAATTTGGAAAACCACTTGCAGAGTACCTGTTATCCTTCCTTACCTGCCCATACTCCATCCAACCTACCTGCTTCATCCTTCACTTAGAACCCTTACCTTACATTTGCCTCATTCACTTACTTTGCCATGATTCTCATCTTCTTGTGTAACATGATTTCATCCCTCCTTGAACAAATCTAACCATCTGTGCCACTCCTCAACTCCATCCTCCAAGTCTTGAACTCCCCTACATCCCTATTTCACCTCCATACTCATTCCTCCACCTTTTTCCCTCCATCCATGCTCCAAAATCCCATTTCTAAACATCCTGTAGAAAATTACAAACATCCTGTAGAAATCCCAGACATCCTGTAGAACCCCTGCAGACTTCCTATAGAAGCTCACGAAAGCGGTTTCTTGAAGGCCAAACTCTGTGAAACTCTTAGGAAGGGTGCTAGGGACCCCTTAGGCCTTCTCTGAACCTTCCTGACCTATTCCAAGCATTTCTAGTTAGCTTCCATCCATAAATTAAACAACCTCTTCTCAGAGCTCATAGAAGTTGGCTTGAGCCCCTAGCGGACTTGTGCTAGCTGACCAAGTGACAGCTGCAGCAAGAGCTAGCACTTGTGCATACAACACCGTCGCTTCCAAGTTTGTTACGAACTATCGGGTTGATAAAAGTAAAGAAGGGAGTCCCAAGAGTTGCAGCATTGTTGCTGCAGTACTGGAGCCCACCAGTTTCCTTGCGATAAGCTATGGAAAAGGCTTGAAGAGATAATGGATCCTCTTGGGTTGATGTTTATTGGGATTCAATTTTATAAGAAGGGTGTCGCTAAGATTAATACCATGGAGGGTTGGAATAAAGATATTAAATGCAATATTGATGTTAAGCAAGGGTGCCCCCTATCCCCTACCCTTTTTGGCATCTACATTAATAACCTAGAAGCGTATATAGATGTTATGGGATGCATCATCCCCAAGCTCGCTGGTATGGTCATTACTCTTCTCCTTTATGATGACGATATTGTTCTTCTAGACAGAACCCATGATGATCTCACCAAATAGCTTAAAATCCTCCATGATTACTACTCAAAGATGGGTGATACCGACAAGATTAAAGTTATGATAATTGGATTCAGAAAGATCAACCATGAAAATTTCATCTATGATAACAATTACTTGGAGACGTTTTCTTCATACAAACATTTAGGTATGGTATTTGGAAAGCTTATTATGAGCTTGAAAACAATTGCAAGATGACTGATCTCTGGTTTTCGAGTAAAAAAAAGTACCTCTTTGAGACTCTTGTTACCCCTGTTATTTTATATAGATGTGAGGTTTGGAGTTACAGTATATCTAGAGAATCATGGAGGAAGATAGAGTTAATCCAAAAGAAATTTATAACCAACAACCTCAAGATTAAAGTTGTTACTCCCTATCCTATCCTCTCGACTGAAGCTAGCATTTCCTCCATTGAAAGCATGACTATGTTTCACTATTTAATGTATAAGAAGAAGCTTTACAACATGGAAACCAAGAAGTTCCCTAAAATTTCTTCTTATTCTAGCCAAAACCCCCACCTCTGTCTCAAGCGGGTCTGGCACAAGGATGCCCAATATTGGCTCAAATTTAGGGTTTAAACGAGGAGATCATTTTGGAGAATAAAGATAATATTAAAAATAGTATTACTTCCAAATTTAAGGAGAAATTGTGGGACGATAAGGAGCTAGAGGGGAAAAGGAAGCTAAGGTGTTATAAGGAGGTGATCGACCCCACTTTCTCTAACCAGAATTATGTCTATGTCTTGTCTAGTGCTAAGAAGAAAATAAAAAATTGAAAATATAAGAACTAACTCCAATGAGGTTTGAAGTAAGACCAGGTATTGGTCCATTCCCAAAACACCTTGGGAAGAAATATTATGTCAATTGTGTGATACTAAGAGGATTGAAGATGAAAATAATTTTCTCTTGGATTGTTTGGATCTTACCCGCATCTGTTCTCATTTCCAAAACATCTACCACACTACCAACCTTCTTAACTTGTTCAGTCAGGAAAACTATAGTGATCAGTAATAGCCCAAATTGCTTATCCTCATGTATGAAATATAAATACTTTTATAAATTAAAAGGCTAAGAGAGGGACAAATGTTCCATTGCTTGAGGTAGGAGATTTCTTGAGGGAATTGTTGATTTAATATCAGTCCTTGGTTGGTTGAAGAGGTTCCTTGCTTTGGATGTTCAAGGTTTCCTTGCTGCAAGAAAACCTGAACTGGCTATGTCAACCATTAAAGGTTTGTTGGTGTGTTTAATGGATTGGTTATCAAAATTAAATTGGGCTACAAGAGAAGTATCTATGGCCATGCTTCCTTGGAAAACATTACAAGGTAGGGAGGATAGAAGTTATGAATATTGATTGTGCTGGAAGCAAGGATAGTGGGAGGAAATCACTACACAAGAGAGAAAAGAGAAGGTGGGGGAAGGAGAAGGAGGCTCTCATTTGATTCTCTTATTCGACTGTCATTGAGCAAGTGAGCATAGAAGAGGAAAAAAAGATGGGATTTTGACCTCATTCACTAACTTAGGCATTCACACACTGAATCAACATTCGACAGATAGTAAGAGAGAAGAGGGAGAGAAAGTAGGACTTGAATCTATGTTGTTAAGCTTTAAGGAGAGTAATAAACTAGCTAAGTGACCTATCGATACTTTGGGAATAAACATTACAAAGTGTGGTGGATTTCGTAGAGGACGAAGGAAGGGTGGCTTGGTGTTGCTTCGATTTAGTTGTGTATTCATTGAAGGGTTCCCTTGAAAGAACTCCATCTCAAGATTTGGAATCTGGCTCGAGGGTAACAACTACAAGTAATAGTGGTAGTATCTTGTCTATGGTTGGGTGGAGACTTGAAGTCCCACTCTCAGTTGGAACATTTATGCACTATTTCAGATAAGTACACTTATGTTTGTTTAAATGATGATGAATATATGTTTAATTTTGGATTGAAATGGTTCATATAATTGTATTGAACATGAATTTACATTTCCAGATCGAAATGGTGCTTATAAATGTAATGAATATGTTTTTTCATTATAGATGCAAATGACGCATGCTAATGTAATGGATATACATTGTGTTCTTGTCATCCACATGAATGATTAATTCATTGTACAAGGTTAAGGCAATGAATTATCTATAAGAGCATGATCTAAACTTTAACAATAACTAACATGGAAACCCTTTTATCAAAGTATAATGATTACATTGGAGATAGTAGTATGGTTGGGTCTATGTGTATACTCTGGGCACAAGCTCTATTACAATTTATGTCGCATTGTGATAACGCCAAGGACTGTCTCCTCTAATAACTATAGTAATATGTAACTCTACAATAGAGGCTTATCCAACCTTGCGTTTTCAGTAGTCTTGGAGGTCTTGTGCTGCTAGCTAGGTCATTGCAAGTCTAAGAGTGCACCTAGGTGTGTTGATCCTTGAGGAGTTATGATCTCCTTGTAGCCCTCTCAATTCCTTGTGAATCATGTCGACTCGAGAGGTTTGATGTTAGCTTAAGCTCAAGACATGTAGTGCTAATAAAGGCTAGCAAACCATATAGTACATGGAGGAATGTTGGGGTGGATCTAGTCGGTTATAGAGACTCTACAACCAAACCATAACTAAATCCATGCTCCAATGGTGATGATTGCGTGGAGCTGCATTGCAATGGAGTGAGGCGGGGATTTATCTTATAATTTAATCTGATAAGCTTATGCTATCGGTCTCATGGAATACCTAGCTGTGGAATCCCCTGATTTGATGCCCAGATATTTCCTTACCATGATTGGGCAATGGTAGGGTGACGTGGCCTAGAGGAAATATCCCAGAGGTTTGTTGTTACAGCATAAGGGAGCGACAGGGGTGACTAGACATTGGGCCAGCTGGGCTCATAGCTTGAAGGAAGGGAGCCTACCTATTGGCTAGATTTGAACCCATGTGACAACTTATCTTTGAGGCCTTAATCCCATGATTTGAAGAGGGAAGCCCGCTCCAAAAAAGTGGGATGATGTGTTTCTAGGATGGCTCAACGTGGGAGTCATAGCATTATAACCTCGTGGACCAATCATAGATAAGGGCCAAGAACAGGCGTGGTCCACCAATCCACGTAAGCTTGAGGGTTCTCCCCTAGAATCTGAAAAATAACATGCTACGAGAGTGTCGAGGTGTTGGGATTGGGATGACGTGTCCCAGTGGTTCACACCTAGGAGGTGTAAGATGTAACACCCCCACCCCACATTTACCCAATTTCACTAGTCTCTAAGGGTAAACATGAGATGAAGAGTTACTATGGCATGAACCAACCTACAAGATTTAGTTATGGAAGTGGGGTCGAAAACTAAGACTTATTGACCATAAATTAACATCCTACGGGGCCTATAGGACACTCAGGGGCCAAAGAACCACCCCAGGTGATCAAACCCTATGCTAGATTGCTTTCTCAAACTTAGACTCTGAATTGCATGCACAAGATTGCACGAGTGTGATTGTGACCCTCCAACTACATTCACAAGTTTGCTTGAGTGCGTTGTAACCCAAAATCCTCAGTACAAAGGTTGTGGTCCCAATATCTAAGCCACAATTCCAGGCCAGCCTCAAAACCATTGCCCAGAAATTCCTGAGACTTTCTAGAATGATAAACAACTTAAAGACAATCCTAAACATAAAAAACTTGAACAAGGACATGAATTAACTAGGCCTAACCATGACAGTCATTTCGCCAAACATATGGTGAACATGTAAACTACAGGTCATGAATGCATATTTGAACATAGGATTCTGAAACTTATTTGAGAATCACCAAGAATGTCTAATTCCTTCTCATAATAGCTAAAATAATAAATGTTAGCCCATGTATTCATTAACCATCATATACTTATCAAATCCTGAATGAAGCCATAGCTAGAGTACATTGCAAATTCATTCTTGTAGCAAGCATATAACCATATTATTAACCATGACATAACAACCACCAAATAAACATAATAAAAAGTACAATCATTCATCAATTACAATGGGAAAATAACTCATTAAATTATTACAAAGCCAACCAAGTTAGGGACTTCCATGCACCACTCGACTATAGATTGGGTTGAACCAAATCTTTCTTTCAACCAATCATCTCCATGCCATATTATGAGCATGACTTTGGGATCTCAAGACATAAACAACCACGAATTCTCAAAGATTAAACCACCTCCACCCTCAGGCTACCATGATCTCACAAAAATCAGTCAAGATATCACATAAGCAAACCAATACATAAACAACCAGGGCTTTGCAAATATTAAACCACCTTCAACCTTAGTCTACCCCGATCTCGCCAAAATAAGTCAAGAGATCACTAAGCCCAAAACAAGCTTGGATGCCTCATATTTTCTTCACTAATACCCCGAGGAATTTTCCTATAGCCACCCACCTGTTGAGGGATTCCCTGATATTAAACCACCTCCACCCACAACCCTTGGGAATTTTCCTAAGACCACCTCATTCGATTCCAAAATATTCTGGCAAGCCAAAGCTCAACCAGAAAAGAATCCCATCATAGCATAACTATTCAAAAATGGCAAGGCAAGGCTGAAACCATTGTCACACCAGGAATAACCCATGCCAATGACGGAAAAACAACCAAATAAACAAATACATATACCATGCATTCAAAAACTAGCTAGGAAATCATACATGAAACTTGTTACCTGCAAATCCTCCTACTGAATTTGCTTGATCCAAATTTCCTTGCTTGTCCTTTAATTTCCTTGTCCTTCGTTTGCTTTCCTTGTCTTTCTTTGCTTCAATTTTATTTCCTTGCTTTCCTTCTCCATTATTAGAGTGCTCCAAGAATGCTCTAAGTCTGCAATAGTATGAGAGAATAGAAAGCTCCAAAACTAAACTAACAAAAAATTGAACCAACAAAATATGTGAACTAATCCTCAAAAGCCCTTTTATCATTGAGGCCTCTAATTTCTTGGTTTTCCTATATGAAAATTTGTGACCTTTCATCTCCCTTTTCTCCTATTTTCCTTTATTTTCATAAATAAAATTCTAATTAATGCCTATTTGCCTTTGTCAATGCCTTTTGCCAATTTCCTTAGCCATAATAAATGAAAATTGACACTCACTAGGATGTTTTGTCCAACATTCAACTTGGAATATGTGTCCCATGACCTTGGTCTTATTTTTCCTTTATTAACTTTATTACATGAACTTTTAACTTAGGGTTGCTACAAATCCCTCCCCCTTGGGGGAATACCATCCTTGTTTTTCTATGACACCTATAACTAGCAAGACCACTCAAAACCAAAACATACTTCCCATGGAGCTTTATAACATAGCGCGATGCAGTTTTTACAATAAACAATTACTGAAAATAAAAACCAACATGACAACACGACAATCATATCGCTTATTGGAGATTTATAACAAAAATCATTGTGATAATTACAGTAACAAACATACATAAATATGTATGTATACCAAAACTCATTTTCCTCAACCAACAAATACATAGCCTACATTTGATCAATCATCTCCCATGTAGCTTCATTGGGCCCAAAGTGCTTCCATTGCACTTTAACTTGCTCGATTTCTTAGTTTCAAAGCATGAGTTGCTTTCGCTGAAATATGCAATGAGGTTCCGACTGGAATTATCCTTCCGGTTCCACCTACAATACATACCAATCAATCACATGATCAAAATCCTTCACATACCTTTTAAGCAATGAAACATGGAAAACATCATCGACTTTCACTGTCGGCGGTAGTGCAAATCTTTAGGCCATTGGTCAAATCCTCTCAAGGATCTCGAAAGGCCCGCAATATCGAGGAGCTCTTCTTGGGCTTGATGCACAAGTACACATGCTCCCAAACCTTAAACTCCTTAAATTCCATGTGTTGATCTACATAACTCTTCTGATTGTCTTGTGATGCCTTTAGATTCTTCTTGATAACTTGCATTTCCTATTCCATCTCTTCCAATGTGTTTGGTCCAATCAATACCCTGTTCACTGGATCACTCTAGTTGATGGGAGTATTACAACTCTGCCCATAAAGTGCCTCAAACATACTCATCTTCAAGGACTCTTGTTATCCATTGTTGTATGCAAACTCTACAAGTGGAATATACTACTCCCACTTCATTTGCTAATGCATAATGTACATCCTCAACATATCCTTAAAAATCTTGTTGACCCTTCCTACTTGTCCATCTATCCGTGGATGATAAGTTGTACTAAAATCCAACTCTGTCCCCAAACTTTCAAACAAATCCTTCCAAAAATTGGAAGTGAAGTTGGCATCTCTGTCAGATACAATCTTCTTAAGAACACCATGTAATCTCTCTATCTCCTTCATGAGGACATGAGGTACCTCACTAGCTAAACAGTAGACTTCACTAGAATGAAGTGAGCTACCTTGGTCAACCTATCAACCACAACCATGATGGAATTATGTTGTATAGATGTTTTTGGAAAACCTGTAATTAAATCCATGGAAATGACCTCCCATTTCTATTTCAGAATTGGAATCTATTGCAATAAACCACCTAAATGCTTACAATCTGCTTTTACCCGTTGACAATCAAAACACCTTGCAGTGAACTCGACCAACTCTTTCTTCAGATTCGACCAATAGTAGAACTTCTTCATAGTTTTCAAATTCTTTTGATATCTCAAGTGACCTTAATATGTTTTAATATGAAATTCCCTCAATATAATCTTCTTGATTTCACTATTGTTTGACTCATAGATCCTATCCCTAAATCTCACCAAACCATTTGACGTGAGATGATAATCCACACACTTTTCTCTTGTACCCTATTATTGTATCATGTCCTTAAGTTGTTGGTACCTGTCATCCTACTGCACTGCCTGTAAGATCTAATCTTGTAAATTTGTCCCATATGAACCCATAGTTGCTATTTGATTCACATGCACTCTCATGTTAAGAGCATCTGCAACCATGTTCTCCTTTCACTTGATGTAACTAATCTTGAAGTCAAAATAATTGAGTGTGGACAACCATACAACTTACCTAACATTCAGATTAGTTGTTCAAACAAGTATTTCAGTCCACTATGATCACTCATCAACACAAATCTCTTGCTAAGAATGTAATTCCTCCACATCATCAATGCATGAATGATCATTTCTAACTCAAGATCATGAGTCACATAAATTTGCTCGTGCTCATTCATTTTCCTTGACTCGTAATATACCACCTATCCCTCCTGCATCAGGACTCCACCAAGTCCTCTATTTCTAGCATTTACAAACACCACACACTTTTTATCTAGATATGCAATATTTAGAACCAGATCATTTGTAAGCAACTTCTTCAACTGCTCAAAACTAGTTGCATAGTCCTCTTTCCATTCAAACTTATTTCCTTTCCTCTGTAATGATGTAATAGGATAGGAAATCCATGATAAATTCTTGATGAACCTCAAGTAATATCCTGTTAACCCCATGAATGATCTAACCTAATCCACATTCCTAGGAGGTTCCCATTCCATGATAGCTCTAATATTTTATGGATCCACTACTATGCCATTTTTGGAACAACATGTCGCAAGTAATGAAATTATGTCTGAAAGAACTGAAACTTACTAAGCTTGTCATGCAATTGATGTTCTCTCAATAGTCTTGACATTGTTGCCAGGTGTTTTGCATGCTCTTCCTAATTCTTAGAATATATCAAATATATCATCAATGAATACTATCACAAATTTGTCTAGATAAGGACATAGAACATTATTCATAAAACACATGAAAGTAGTTGGAGAATTAGTCAAATCAAGAGGAACTACAACAAACTCATAATGCCCATACCTGGTCTAGAAAGCAGTCTTGTAAATGTCCTCTTCTTTGATGTGTACCTAATGATATCTTGATCTTAAATCAATCTTCGAGAACATTGTTTTTCCCTTCAGCTAATCAAACAAGTCATCGATATGAGGCAACATATACCTATTCTTGATCATCACCTTTTTTAGCTACTTGTAATCAATGCACAACCTAATAGTATCGTCCTTCTTCTTCACAAACAACATTGGTGCACCCCAAGGCGATACACTTAGCCTAATGTATAGGCCCAATAAATCTAGAGTGCTCATCCTATAAGGTTGTTTTGATGTTGGTATTTCTCTTGGTACCAACTCAATAGATAAACCCACTTACCTATGAGGAGGAAAAATCTCAAATATCTACTAGAAATAAATCCTAAAAATGCTACAAAATTGGATACCTTTTCAACACTTATGCATCCTCGACAACCTTACCATTATCACTGAAACATGCACTGCAAATAATGCACACCCTTTCTTGCAACTGTGCTTTTCATGTATAGTTGTAATCATTCTCACTGATGTAGGCTTCTTCTTACCCTACAATATTCTCTTATATCCTTCATCATCCAAGCACTCGATAGCCTCCTCATAATAATCCACCTTTGTCCTGTGAAGGTACAACCAATCCATACTTAGAATCATAATGTATGATCCCACTGGAAACACAATCAGATGTATTGAAGTAAGCATACCATTCATCTCAAATGCACAAGATCTTACCCAATGATGAACTCTTTTATTAATAGATGTAGCCAACTGCACCAACCAAGACTCTTCATGCATTTATTTTCTCAAACCACAGTTATCCACGAGGTCAGGATTAACATAACTATAATTATATCCAGGGTAAATCAAAATGGAAATATCTCAATCACAAATCTTACCTTCCATCTCAATAATGGATGTCTGGAGATCCTCCTTGTCGTTATCAAATAATACATGGATCCGAGGAATGCTTTAGCCCACATCCCCAACGTCTGTGCCTCCTAAGCACTACAGATTTGAGGTCTACCACCCTAATACAACAGACAATCCTTCTTGTAATGATCCTTGGAACATATCCAATACTGTAATGGTTTTCTACCACTGCTCGTATTTTGTTGCTCTCCAGACTGAGGTCCATGTCCCTTCTCAATTGCATTAAAATTATTGTAAGGAGAAACATTTTCCTTCTCACCTGCATCCCAAGGCCTTTTTCATTCCCTTTCCAACCCTACTTATATTTAGACATGCACTTTGATTGCTCATAACAATCATTCGAGGATATTTCAACCTAAAAGTGCCCATGGATTTTTCATGTAATTTCCATGTCATAATATGTAAACCAATCAAAATTATTTAAATTTAAAAATAGGTACATGTAAATATTTTGGAGGGAAAAGAAGAAAAACTACATTTTTTTAATTGTATTTTTGGCTTATCTCCTTATATGTTTACTCAAATTTCAAGAGTGAACATGATTTTTCAATGCGTCTCCAATTTTTATCAATGTGGGTCTTTAGTATGCATAATGGGTACTTGTTGGATGTGGAATTTAATTCCCCATCCAATGGGTGCCTAACTTGAAATTTGAGTAAACCTACAAGGAGATAATAAAAAAAAAAAATAGTTTTCTCTTTTCCCTCCAAAATTCGTAACTATTATTTATTATTTTCCTTAGGAGGCCAATTTTAGGCTAAAATTTCCTCTAATGGCTTCAACTTTCCAATGACTGAGGCTCATCATACTCAATCTAATTTTTGAATGCCATTGGTAGACCACTTATGAACCTTTTAAATTTTGTCTTCTCATCCTTGAGGTAAGGCACATACCTCAACAACTCCAGGAACTTAGTCTTTTACTCTTTATCTGTCATAGATCTCATATTCAACTCATAGAACTCCTTGGACTTTCCGTCATAGTACCTCTATGACAAGTATTTCTTCCTGAAGTGTCTCTTGAATTCATGCCAACTCAACTCCTTCATCCTGATGTCTCTGACATGCTTCACATATTCCCACTAGATGTTTGCTTTCCCTTTAACATTTAAAATAACTATCCTAGCCTTCGTGTTCTTAGTATAGTCATGCAACTCAAAGAACTTATTCAATCCAAGCAATCATGCATCTGCATCCTCTGGTTCCTTGAATTCTCCATTGAATGTAGGTGGCTTGGATTTCTTGAACTCATCCAACAAATATCCCCTCTCACTCCTCCTACAAGGGTGAAAGTAATGATGACCATGATACCTGTTTGAACTAGAATTAGAGTAGAACCCATAACCATTGGCTCTCCTATCATGTGTATCCAAGAACCTACCAACTTTGAATGTGTCATCCTTGTCTGACTTGTTCCCTCCATGAGACCTGCTACCATATGCCCCATTAGTCTTGTCCTCCAATCCATAATTGACCTTTTCTTGTTTCTCCTATGCCTTAGCAATTATTTCCTCTAACTTAATGATCTTGTCATTATTGAATTTGCAACTTCTGATTTCTTCCTTCAGACTTCTCAAAGTATTTTCTATGTCAAGAGAATACTCATATCTGTGCTACTCATATTATCTATAAGGAGAGTCTCGCTAACTGTAATCCACCATTCAGCTAGTCATCTCTGATCTTTTTCTTCCTGTAAACATACCAAGTTAGATTACCAAATATAAAAATAATCAACATACCGTAGTGAAGTTTAGGGGAATAGCACAATACATATATATACATAATCATATCAATATATTGACATCATGCATTATAACACTAGCTGCATACAATAACCTCATGCATGATAACCATAACCATGACAATACATGCATAACAACCATATAGACATTGACATCCATGTATGACTGTTATTTTTACCCCGAGGTCCAGTGCTACAACCTTGCCCTGATACCACCTTCTGGTATCAGATATCACCTAAAGAGAATGGAAACCCACTTTGATACCACTATGTGGTATTAGATATCACCCAAAGAAAATGAAAACCTACTTTGATACCAATCCTATAATTCCCCCACCCAAAATTACCCAATTTCACTGCTCTACCAGCATAAACATGAGATGAAGAGTTACTATGATAGGACCTGACCTCCAGGCTTCAGTTATGGAAGTGGGGCTGACAATTGAGACTTATTGACCATAAACTGACATCCTGCAAGGCTTACAAGACACTTTGGAGCCAAAGAACCACCCCATGTGACCAATTCTTGAGCTAGACTAATTTTTCGGTGACTTACACTCCCAACCACATGCATAAGCCAACATGAGTTCGGTTGTGACCCTCCAACCACATGCACAAGCCTTCGTGAGTGTATTTGTAACTAAAAAACCTCAATTCAGAGGGTTTGGTCTCGAGATCTAAGCCACAATTCTAGGCCAGTCTCCATACCACTACCCAGAACATCTAAGAGTTTTCAGAATGATAAATGACTTGAATACAATGCTAAATTTATAAAACTTGAACAAGGACTTAACCTAACTAGGCCTAACCATGACAGTCATTTGTCAAACATATGGTGAACATGTAAACTACAGATCATGAATGCATATCTAAACATAGGAGTCTGATACTTATCTGAAAATCACCAAGGAGGTATAATTCCCTCTCATAATAGTTTCAATAACATTTATTATCCCATGCATTCATTAACCATCATATACTTATAAAATCTTGAACGAATACATAGCTAGAGTACATTGCAAATCCATGCTTATAACTGACATATAGCCATATTATTAAGCATGACATAACAACCAATAAATCACCATAGTAACAAGTACAAGTGCTCATCAATTACAATATGAAATAGGTCATATTAAATTATGCAAAAGCCAACCAAGTCATGGACTTCCACGTACTTCCTGACTGTAAATTGGGTTGAACCAAATATTTCTTTCATCCAATCATCCCCATGCCATATTCCAAGCATGAATGTGGGATCTCAAGACATAAACAACCAAGGCTTCATAGATATTAAACCACCTCCACCCTCAAGCTATCGTGATATCACAAAAATAGGTCAAGAGAGCACATAATAAAACCAAGACATAAACAACCAGGGCTTCCTGAAGATTAAACCACCTCCACCCTTAGGCTACCGTGATCTCACCAAAACCAATCAAGAGATCACTAATCCCAAAACAAGATTGGATGCCTCTGATTTTCTTCACCGATACCTTGAGTAATTTTCCTGTCTCCACCCACTTGTCAGGGGCTTCCCAGAGATTAAATTACCTCCACCCCCAACCCTTGGGAATTTTCCTGTGACCAGCTCACCTTGTACCAAAACATTTCAGCAATCCAAAAATCAACCAGAAAAGAATACCATCACACCATGGATATCTATAAATTTCAAGGCAAGGTTGAAACCATTGTCACAAAATGAAAAACCCATTCCAATGACAATAAAAGAACCAAATAGACAAATTCATGTACAATGCATTCACAAACTAGCTAGGAAATCACACATGCAACTTGTCACCTGAAAATCCTCTTGATGAAGCTACTTGATCCAACCTTCCTTTATTTTCCTTATCCTTCCTTTTCTTTTCTTGTATTTCCATACTTCCCTTGTCTTTACTTCTTTCCTTCTCCAATGTCAGAGTGTTTCAAGAATTCTCTAAGTGTGCAATATTATGAGAGAATAGAGAGAGCTCCAAAACTGAACTGAAAAAAGGTTGAACCAACAAAAGTTGTGAACTGATACTCAAAAGCCTTTTTATCATTGAGGCCTCTATTTTCTTCATTTTTCTTTATGCAAACTTATGACCTTTCATCTCCCCTTTCTCCTGTTTTCCTTTATTTTCATGAATAGAATGTCAATTAATGCCTCTCTGTCGTTGCCAATGCCTTTTGCCAATTTCCTTAGCCATAATAAACCAAAAGTGACACACACTAGGATGTTTTTCCCAACATTCATCTTGGAATATGTGTCCCATTACCTTGGTCTTATTTTTCCTTTATTAAATATATTACATGAACTTTTAACCTGGGGTTGTTACATAAGAAGTGTGGGAGGAAGGTAATATCAGGACAATGCATCGGGGTGAGAAGTCACAAGATGACATGGTGTTGTAACTCATGGACCAACCAAAAGCAGGGATAGGCGAAAGTAGGGCCCACCAATCCATGTGTCCTAATGGTTCCCATCTTGAAGTCACAGTAAGGAGCATTCGAGGGAGCGTTAGGATGAAGGGGTTGGGATGACATGTATCAAAGACCCCATCTTGGAGGTATAAGGGACAACATAAATGAGAGCACTGAGAGGAAATCGTAAAGATGATGTGGCATACCAGCGCCATGGGAAGGACTAGAGAAGTCTGCCCCAACCTGACGTTATGCACGTGTAAGGAAGTTGTGGTGGTTTCACAGGAAACCAAAATCCACTTCCAAGTGGTGTCATTAGCAGGTTTGGAAATGGGCTTGACCCTATCAAAGTGAATATGCATCATTGATATGGACAAGTTGGGACAACTTCCCTTTCCAACACCCCTTCCACGGTTAACCTGTGGAAGAGTTAACTCGACGGAAATTCGTTGATCAAGAGTGCGGGTGATGTGGGTTGTTGGATCAACGATGGAGTTATGGTCTTGGTGGGACATGATGAATGGTGGAGATCACTAGAGATTTGATGGTGGAGGTGAATTGCAACACCCCCCTCTGGATTCAGCAGAAGGAGGAGGGGCAAGGATGGTGCAATTAATGAGAGTCGTCAAATGGGTAGAGGTATTGAGGACTATTGGATGGAAGCCCATAACCCTTGGCGAGAATCGTGATTGCCAAAATGTGTTTAAATATTAAGAATGCCATTACAACATCTCATATATATATATATATATATATATATATATATATATATATATATATATATATATATATATATATATATATATATATATATATATATATATATATATATATCTATATATATATATATATATATATATATATATATATATATATATATATATATATATATATATCTATATATATATATATATATATATATATATATATATATATATATATATATATATATAGGTTGGGAGACTATGAAGAAGATTTGGAGATCTTAGTCTTATATTTTATTACATAAGAAGTGTGGGAAGAAGGTAATATAAGGACAATGCATCAGGGTGAGAAGTTGTGGGATTACATGGTGTTGTAACTCATGGATCAACTGGAAGAACTCCACATGTCCCAATGATTCCCATACTGAAGGCGCAAGAAGGAGCATTTGAGGGAGCGTCAGGATGAAGGGGTTGGGATGACATGTCTCAAAGAACCCATCCTAGAGGTATTAGGGAGAATACAAATGAGAGCAATGAGAGGAAATTCTCAAGATTATGTTGCAGACTGTTGGACACCTAATCCTCAATGGGTTAGTGTGGAAGCTGAATGGAAAAAAGGAGTCCAAGAGACCTTGGGATGTGAAACCCAATGGTCACAACAATGTACTATAAATGTATATCTCCTGTTAATAAAAAATGTACTGTCATGTTTTATCTTTCCTATTTGTGGTTGCCCATGTGTGTTTAACATGGTATCAGAGCGGGCATACTCCTGCGTTGCTTCAATTTGAGCCTCTAGTTATCATTTCTCTGTGTGTCACTTCTGCCCTCTACTAATTAGAATTGATACCATACCCTCTGCTACTCAGAATTGTTATTAGCAACCATCTCTCTTTTAGATTCTGCCCTAAAGAGCAATCTATCTGACCATTTGCGTGTTGGCCTGACAAAAACACCTTTGTTGATTCTCTAAATGCTCAACGCTCATTGTGATAGCTCTGTGCTCAAATAAGGCCTGGATCAACACCATTAGAGGAATCACTTTCATCTTGGGAAATTTTTCATGGTTGACGCGGTTTCTATTTCTCGAGACTGTTTGCTAAAGTGACCTCCACCAGAAAGATAAGATGTCACCATCGAAGCTTCATGTAATGCAGTTGGGAAAAGGCACTGCTCAAATTGGTACTACCTCAGCCGAGGACTGTCCCATGGTATAAACGCTCCTCCATACTACTCCAGTACAATGCTACGCTAGTATATAACACTGTCTCCACGCTACACTGGTATATGACGTTGTCTGGTATGATATGTGGCCTTCCATGTGTTTTATGATCTAATCAAGCTCAACATTTAGTTTTCTACATTTACTTGTTCAGTTCTGTGCCTAATGGTGATTATAGATTCCTTTAGCCGTTCCATTTTATTGAGCGCACTCTGCACATGTTAGTGTTGTCAAATCTGGCGGATTTGAATGCGGATAGACGGGTCAAATCTATACATCAGTCAGACCTCCTCACTGTGGCTACGCTGGATATCACAACTCCGGTTAATATGCTAGTATCAACTCCCATTGCAAATACTTCCCATACCATACATGCGTTTGCTGTATATACATGTATCCACCTCCATAGAACATGGTTCACCGAATGCTGCTTCCCTACACATTAATACTCCCTCTCTCATCATTCATACCACCACTCCATTCAAATACCATCACACCATAACTGTCCATATATGTTATATCAGCGTTGTCCCGACTAACATCTCATTGAAAATGTTGGCCTGGCATCTCACGTCGTTTTAATATGTAACGCTGGTTTTGATTTAAAACGAAATCTCTGAATTCCTATTCTGGCTTGGGCATTTTATCTTCCCAAGGAAACCTAATGCTCCTGCGCGCTCTGCCAATTTGCTGACGTTAATGATTGCCACCGCTCTGCTCCATTGAACCGTTTGTAGCTTGTCCCAACGAATTTGTATAGTCGAATCTAGCCTACGAAACGATCCATCAACAAGAAGGGGACACTCATATCACGGTCACTTGTAATATTTGAGAAAATTTGGTGTCGACAGTAAGGAATAAAACCTGATTCCCTTGCATGGGACTTGCAGCATGATTTTGGTGTGATGGAAATCTGCAAACACCTAAGCGTTCTAGTGACAGTTGTGTGGGAACCAAAAATGAAATAATCAGTCATTCTTGAACAAAAGGTTGCGGTCTTTCCTATTACCCATTGCGCTTGCTGAATGACATCGAGACCTTGGCAGAAAGGAACAATTCCTCTCTACTGGATAAAAGAAGGCTTCTCAAAACCATATGCATAAAATCCTCTTTAGAGGTTTTCCTGAAGCCCCCTGGAGTCGAACATTTCATTAACTTCCTCCCAGGTAGAATAAAGTTCTTCTCCTCTAAGGAAACTCTACATGTTCTTTTCATATTTGTTGGCATCGAAGTTGTTTTCGGCCTACACCGCAGCTGCCATTTCCAGTTTTACTTTGTATTTTCGCCCTTGATTTGAAAAAGAACGCTGAAAGGAAGATTTATGTAATAAAAAAAAAAAGGCCGAAGATAATAGAATATGTTAGATTACTTGGGCATCGTATCAGCGCTCGAGTAATTTCAATTCCTTTGTCTATGGCGAAGTCTACTTTCTGAAGCATCACCGCTCAACCATTTATATTGTTGAAATCTAGTCTCCGTGTACCTCCAATTTTTGAAGGACGAATGCATATGCTACAAAATCAGTGAACCTTCAGTGACCTGTGCGTTGTCACCTGTGAGCTGCAAATCTTCCTACTGTAGAGTCAAAATATTTGGGCATTTCAAACTTGTTCTCTTATAGGCGTTGCAAGGCTACTCTTATGCGTGTTTAAATGCCACTTCACTCTGCGTCCACATGTCCCTCGCCACTGGCTTCTTCCGCTCCAGCGTTCGGCACCTCTTCTCCAGCGTTTGGCACCTCTTTGACACCGACTTTTGGTGCAACTTCGACACCCGCATTTGGTTCTACGACGTCTACTCCATTTGGTGGAACATCTGCATTTGAAAAAAAGCTTGCATTTGGAGGATTTGGATCACCAAGTCCCGCTCAATCAAGTCCTTTTGGAAGAAATTTTGGACCAACGCAGCCAGCTTTTGGGAGTCAACTTTGTTGTGCAAGCAGTCAACCTGCTTTTGGTTCAACTCGCACACCTGCATTTGGATCTACTTCAACACCTGCAGTTGGATCTACTTCAACGCGTACATTTGGGTCAACAACTACACCTGCCTTTGGGGCTTCCAGTACTCCAGTTTTTGGGGCTTCCACTACTCCTTCTTTTGGTTTTGGGAGCACTACAGTTTTTGGTCAATCGACTCCAGCATTTGGTGCTGCATCTACTCCAGCATTTGGGAGCAGCACAACATTTGGAAGCACTCCATCTCTTTTTGGTCAAAGTTCGGCTTTTGGAGCTCAGTCAAGGGTATTTCCTTTTCAATAACAATTTCCTTAGTCGAATAATTTTACGCTTATCGACTTTCCATGCGTCTCAAACAATTGGAGGGTTGAGTAACAAGAGTAATTGATAGCGATATTGTTTGGAGTCTTTATTGTCTTTATTGATATTTTTTTGAGATCCTCGCAGAGGAGAGCTAGAATTCTTTTAAGGGTTTTGAAAGCTATACAAGGAGCATATTTGGGCAAAGATATTTGTTGGACAAGAAAGTCATTTCGCAAAAGGGAGTAAAATTTTGCTGAAGAAAAATGGTTCCAGTTGATGAAATATTAGAGTTACTGGACAATCTAATACTCTCTACTTTAGATAATATAGTCAAAATAAACAAATATTTTCTCACTGATATTCATAGTTTTTTACAAGATGTACATGAAAAGATTGATTTTTTTACAGCTTGAATCTCAATTCCAGCAAGAAGAATTACAGCAGTGGAGTCATCATTCTGAACCTGTTTCTGTTCAGAAAATTGAAACAGACTCCCATAAACAACAAGACATTAATGTTGCAAATTTAGTGCCTAATACAACAACAGATTTTCATGCAAATGTAGAAACTCAGTCTGCACTTCCCAATCCCATCATCAAACCTTGGGAACAGATTGTCCACAACAAGCACAGAACTGGTCTTGGATATGACAAGGACTTGTCCTTTCATATTCCAGACTATGCCAAGCCCATTCAGTTTCAGAGTGCTGGATTTATTCATGACAGTTCACCTGCTCCTCAAGACAGTTCAGCTCCAGCTGTTCCAGACTCTCTTCCACAGCAACAACAACAACAGATCGTGAAATGCCAATACTGTGACCGAGTTGGCCATCTGAAAGATCACTGTTTTGATCTTCATCCATGTAAGCACTGTCATAAAACCAGTCATTCTTCACACAGATGCTTCAGAAACAATCGTCCTGCAAGAACAAAGATTCATCTAGGATGGATCGCTTCTTGGCAATGGGCATCAACAGCCAAGAAGATATTCCAAACACATGTCAAAACTTGTTCTAGAATATTGAACAGTCTTGCAGTTGAGTTTTCTCCATCATCTCACCTTGTATCTGATAAGGGGGGAAATGATGGTCATCTACAAGATTCAAAGTCACATCAAGCGAACTTGAGCCACAACCTGCCACACCAGTTTCAGAGTTGTAGCCAGAGACAAAGATGCCTGAACATGCCTTCAGTCGGCAATCTGGGACACTTCCTCTAGCAGAAGACTTCAGCTTCTTGCCAGTTTTGGAAGAATTCCAGGAACAAAATTGAGAACACTTCCTCTAGCAGAAGACTCCAGCTTCTTGCCAGTTTTGGAAGAGTTCCAGGAATTGCATAAGCATTCCAGAGTTGTTGGTCATCCTTAAACCATCACAGGTTGAGACTTCCCTTTTCAGGTTGAAGTTTTACCTTTTATGCGGGGTGAGACCTCCCTTTTATGGTTGAAGGTTTCCTCTTTAAAACAATAAGATCACTTCCTCTAGCAGAAGACTTCAGCTTCTTGCCAGTTTTGGAAGAGTTCCGGGAACTGCACTAAGTGTTCCAGTGTTGGTGGCTATCCTTAAACCACTGCCTTTTTATACCAACAGTTCAGAGAGCACATTCAGCCTAGTGCTGCCATGCATTTTTGCATATTTTGTATTACAGCTCTCTTCTTGGACTCATACATAACCCTTCGGATTAAGGGGGGGAATGTTGGACACCTAATCCTAAATGGGTTAGTGTGGAATCCGAACAGACTAAGTAGTCCAAGAGACCTTGGGATGTGAATCCCAACGGTCACCAAATGTACTATAAATGTATATCAAATTGTTAATAAAATTGCAATGCAAGCTTTATCTTTCATATTTTCTCTCGTTCACCATGTGTATTTAACAAATTCCCATCCAAAAACTGGCACATCGAGTATGCCCCATCCACCACTCTCATTGTCTCTCGATATAATATTAAAGTGAACCAGATGATATTTATATGCCCCCCTGGTTCCTGAACATAAGAAGTGCGCCATTATAGACTTAATCGTCTTAATATTATACATTGGTAACAAAAACAAGTGCATTCAATAAACTGTTAGTTTTTGCAAAACAGATTGTAAAAGAATATACCTGCCTCTCAAAGAGAGTCACCGCCGGTGTGTCCACAATGATAATCTGTTTTGGAACTTTTCCAAAAGCCAACTCCAATCACTAACTATGTATTTATTCGGTTTCAGCCTGAAACCCAAGTAAGTGAAACCTTCTTCCAAGTTCAAGATATCCATACCAAAGACCCTGACAATGTACTCAATCTCCTCCATATGACCAGAGGAGTGAATCAGAATTGATTTGTTACCAGTAGAAATCAGACCATATGGAACACCATACCTACAAAAATGGAATGTAGTATACTCCATTGTGCCCTTGAGACCTAACCAAAAGTAAGGACATCATCCACAAAGAACATGTGTGATACAAAAACCTGACGAATTAACTGTAAGTCGCCGAAAGTACCAAGCGTACAGGCCTCACCATTCTTCTTACTTATTCTATCCATGACGAGAATGAATAGTAATGGGGATAATGAGCACCCTATCTCAGACCTCTTCCAGCCCGAAAAAAGTTTGAAGGAAATCCATTTATCAAAACAACAAAATTTATCAATGTAACGCAAGCCATGATCCAATCCACATTGTTCACCGTGAACCAATTTTTGTGAGGATCAAATGCAGAAAAGCCTAGTCAACACAGTCACAGGGTTTCTGCATGTCCAAATTTCATAACCAAAGCCTCCATCTTTTTAGAGTGAATTGAGTGGATGCACTCCTGCGCTGTAGCAACAATGTCATGAATCTGACGATTAGTGAGGAAACTGAATTGCTCCAGAGATATGTGTTCTGAAAGAGTATCCTTAATCCTGCTCACAATGATCTTGGAGATCAGTTTATATGTGATGTTGCAGAGGGAAATCAATCTATAGACTGAGAAGGAGAGAGGGCACGAGGATTTAGGAATGAGCGCTATAAAGGTGGAATTAATTGTTAAGAAATCCTAGGGAAAAATTATTAGGGCTTTAATTAAATTGATTTCTCTTATTGTTTGACAATTTCTTGTGAAATTCAATTAGATCTTTAGCATTACTTAATAGTTCTTTTCATTAAGACAACTGTCAAAATAGAAGATCTCAATGCAAACAGAAAAGACACAAGAAGTAGGCTCCAAGCCAGGGAAAAGCCCCAAGAGGGGAAAACTCATAAATATTATCTTCTTATAGAATCTGTCTAATGAAGTCTTCCAAGACCAACACCAAGCCAAAACCCAAGTGATGAGCCAACCAACAACCCAAACAATATCCTTGCAAAAATGTCACCTGTGGAAACCCTAGTTCCTCTCAAGGAACTCACACGTGTGAGCCTAATAAACACAGATTTGTCTTCTTTCCTCTCCAGAGAAAATTCGGTCTCGTAGTCCTTGTGCTAGATCAAATTGCCTCTCTCTTTCTCGTTGGATCAGAGAATATGAATGATTTTTTGGTGTATCATCAAATGATGTGAGTGTGCCTCTTTATATAGCCTTCACACGAGAGCGAATTAGCCTCTCTAGGATAACTTGGTGTTGGTTGGCCAACTCATCACTTGGAGGCTTCTAGACTCCACAAAATACATTAATAATTTTTCTTTCTTGTTACATGAGCCCTCCAAGGGCTAGTACATCATGACCTTCACCCTTTGAATTGTCAACAAGACCCCTAGAGCACTCAATGGGTGCTTTAACCTAGGACCACAATAAGATGGGCAAGAAACCCATTTACAATAATAATTTCTTTTCTTTTTCCTTTTTACAAGTACATCAATAATTACATTTTCTTTTGATAAGTACATCATCGAGTCATGACCCAGTACAATGAATGAAGACCAAACTTAATTACATTTTCAAGACTCCCTCTTAACTAGGGAGGTATTCATCATTGAAAATAGGTACAAGGACAATACTTCCATTGGAACATTATCATAAGAAGAGTCAAATTGGTAAGCCATCTTTAGCATCAACTTGTGTTACTTGGGAGTGGGAGCGAAAGTGGGAGTGAGAGCGTCATTTTCAGAAGCTCCCGGTTTGGGAGCGAATCCCGGAGCGATTTTATATATATATATATATATATATATTTTTTATATTTTTTAATTTTTGATACATATATGTCAACAAAGACATGTAGAATGATGAATTAGATATAAAAAACATAAAAAAACATAGATTGATCATTGAACCATATCACATTAATCATCTAGAAGTTATAATCTTCATCAACCATGTCCACAAGTTAGTAACATACATATTACAACTGCAACTTATTGAGTCTCTTGAATCATGATTCATCAAATTCAATCTCAAAGTTTCAAGTTTCTAGGTATTGGAGATCTCATGTGCCTTAGCCTCTCCACCAATTTTCTTAGCTAGAGCACATCCGATACTACCCAAATCAACATTTAGTTCATTTTGAAAGTGATTGTTTACAATTTTTTACATCAAGAAGTTTTGGTATGGTTATTGGCATTAAAATCTAAGTTTAACCTAGGACCACAATAAGATGGGCAAGAAACCCATTTACAATAATAATTTCTTTTCTTTTTCCTTTTTACAAGTACATCAATAATTACATTTTCTTTTGATAAGTACATCATCGAGTCATGACCCAGTACAATGAATGAAGACCGAACTTAATTACATTTTCAAGACTCCCTCTTAACTAGGGAGGTATTCATCATTGAAAATAGGTACAAGGACAATACTTCCATTGGAACATTATCATAAGAAGAGTCAAATTGGTAAGCCATCTTTAGCATCAACTTGTGTTACTTGGGAGTGGGAGCGAAAGTGGGAGTGAGAGCGTCATTTTCAGAAGCTCCCGGTTTGGGAGCGAATCCCGGAGCGATTTTATATATATATATATATATATATATATATATATATATATATATATATATTTTATATTTTTTAATTTTTGATACATATATGTCAACAAAAACATGTAGAATGATGAATTAGATATAAAAAACATAAAAAAAAACATAGATTGATCATTGAACCATATCACATTAATCA
The DNA here is from genome assembly GCA_000404065.3 of Pinus taeda. Classification (NCBI taxonomy): domain Eukaryota; kingdom Viridiplantae; phylum Streptophyta; class Pinopsida; order Pinales; family Pinaceae; genus Pinus; species Pinus taeda. The sequence goes on from APFE030515736.1 coordinate 147,007, forward strand.
TCTAGAAGTTACAATCTTCATCAACCATGTCCACAAGTTAGTAACATACATATTACAACTGCAACTTATTGAGTCTCTTGAATCATGATTCATCAAATTCAATCTTAAAGTTTCAAGTTTCTAGGTATTGGAGATCTCATGTGCCTTAGCCTCTCCACCAATTTTCTTGGCTAGAGCACATCCGATACTACCCAAATCAACATTTAGTTCATTTTGAAAGTGATTGTTTACAATTTTTTACATCAAGAAGTTTTGGTATGGTTATTGGTATTAAAATCTAAGTTTAAACACTTCTTATTTTATGAGTTTTGAGTATGAATTACATACACATAAGTTCTCTGGCTAAAGGAAATTCATTTCACACACTTGGTCAAGCAGCTATAGGCATCCACTGTTCTAAATTGCTCAAATCTATTCTTGTTTGGTGAATGGTAAATGTTTTGAAATCTATCCTTTTTTAGCTAAGTAGCATTACTCTGATTTGATTCAGGTCTAATTGAGTACTTGGGGCTATTTGAAAATCTCTTGGATAACTAGTTTTGGAAATTGTCATTAGCATCTTACATTGAGATTTCTATTGTGAATTGGTGTCAAATTGTGCATTTTAGTTATCTATTTTAGTTTACAAGTTTGGCATTTATCTTTGTGATTGGAATTTCCCATTGAATCTTTGTTTAAGTACTTAGTGATATAACTTAGATTAAATCGTAATCTAAGTACTCTAAGGCATTAAAAATCTTCTTTTAATAATCATCCTCTAATTCCATTGCATTTGTATCATAAGATAGTCGTGCATATTAAAATTTACCTCCAAGCATAAACTTGGTTGATAGAAAGATAGGAACACATCTCCATCTTCTCTTGAGAATTTTATCCTTTTTAGTATCTAAAACGGTGACCTTGTAGTCGTTAGAGCCACAACCTCTATAGCACCAGAGGCACCAGGTACGTTAGATTTCAAGGAGATAGATCGTTAATCACACCCTCGTGTGTTTCACCTTGACTTCTCTCTGTGATTTTCTATAAAGTTTAGGCCCAATACAGACAAAGATCAAATGACATACTTACACTAGGAATTTAAGTAAAATCAACCAAGATTCTTACATCTCACATAAGTCCTAGGAATTGCATTTCATATAGGATAGTTAGTCATCAAAGCAGCAATTGTCCATCCAGTGCTTTGTCTTAAATTGTAAAGCAAGAGTATTGACTCTTGTTGTCGCTCAAAATGTATAGGCACCGTGTCAACGACTCAAGTCAAGGGTTGTCACCCTGATCCCCAACCTCTCAGTTTAAGTTGTCTCCCAACAACAGACTATGGCGGGTAGACCCTATGGAAATGAGATGAAGAAGGACTAGTTGGGAACCACGGAATCTGGGAGATTGTTGAGTGGCCAAGTACTTGTTTAGATTTAGCAATATATTAAGGATTCGATTAGATTTAGAAGATTTGAAACCAGTTCCTTATGGAGTCAATACTCTTGCTTTACAAATTTTAAGACCAAGTACAAGATAGCCAACTGCTGCTTTGATGAGTAATTATCCTATATGAAATGCAATCCCTAAGACTTATGTGAAATGCAGGAATATTGGTTTACTTTACTTAAATGCCTATTCTTAATATGTCTTTTGATCTTTGTCTCTATTGAGCCTAAACTTCATAGCAAACGGCAGAGAGAAGTCAAGGTGAAGCACACGAGGGTGTGATTAATGATTCCTGTTTTTTTAATTTAATGTATTCGGTGCCTCTGGTGCTGCAGAGGTTGTAGCTTTGACGACTACAAGGTCACCAATTTAGACACTAAAAATGATAGACTTCACAAGAGAAAAAGTAAATGTGTTCCTATCTCTCTTTCAACCAAACTTCTGCTTAAAGGTCAGTTATTAAATGCAAGATTAACTTAGGATGCAAATGCAAGGTGAGATTAGCGAGTGATTAATGAAGCGAGATTGTTAAAACTTCGAAGCACTTACATTACAATTTATTATGAGTTATACGCTAAGTACTTAAGCAAAGGTTCAATGGATAATCCCGAACAAAAAGATAAATGCCAATTTTGTAAAGTACCAACAAAGAAAAATAGATGACTAAAATGCACAATTTTCCACTAATCCACAATAGAAATCTTAATGCCAATGACAGTTATTTGAAATTCCTACAATTACACAAGAGATGTTCAAATAGCCCAACTATTCGATTAGATTCAAATCAAAGTGCAATTTAGAGTAAATTCCTTAGTTCAAAGAGAAATTAGATATAAGCACAATTATCATTCACAATCAAATGGAACAAGAACTTTTGAGCAAATAGAAAGTTAAATGCCAACTATCTTCTTCACCAAATATGTGAGACAATTTTTCTTTAGGAAATGAGCTTATGTGTGTGATAACAAATATTCAAACTTAAATTTAATGCCAATAAAAATCTCGCTGAGATGAACTGAAAGCATAAAAATTTCAGAGATAGTGTTCATGACAACAGTAATAGTAAATTATCTTATGACAGCAGTGAAATTAAAAGTTTGTAAGAGCAACAAGCAAACTTAGTGCAGTAAAGAGAAGGCCTACTGCAATTAGATATATCAGCCCTCTGAAAATTTTTATGACAGTCACTTAAAATTTGTGATGGGACTAATTCATTAAATGCCCAAGTGTTTAAAAACCCTTCAATGAAATATGAGTTTAATGTCAGTGTTTTAAATGTGATTAGATTTATTAATTAGACAGTGAATGGATAAGGGTTTAGAAGTGAAACCTGAGGCCCTAGGCCTAAAAGTATTTGCCAAAATCTTCCAATGAATGCCACAAATTTTGACCAAATTTATTTGCAAATTTTGATGAAGTGCTAACCCAGAAAATGACTTCTCCTATAGTGACTAAATCAAATCTAAATATACTCTGGTCAGAAAGAAGAAAGGGCCAAAGAGAGGCATGTGTTGATGTCCAAGGAGCCAATTGAAGGCTGAAAAGACTATTGTAGGCAGCGTTGGAGGCTTATATAGCAACACAGTCAAGGTTAAGGGTTTTGTTCAGCCTTGGAGGAGGCAAATCGGAGGAGGGAGACAACAAGGAATGCAAGGGAATGGAGGAAGGACTGCGATAGAGGGAGATAGGCTAAGCGGATGGGAGATGAGATGGGGAAGCGAAGGGATAAGGGACTTGACCCTGCGGTAGGCAGAAAGGAGTTAGGAGGGTTTGCGATAGGAAAATCTAGAGTGGAGAAGGAAGGAGCTCGGATAGGGCAGAAAGGTGCTACGAAAGGCTAGGAGAGAGGGGTTAGGGCAAAGCGTTAAGGATTTGAGGCTGTGGCATGGGTTTTGGAGGGCCCTAGAGGCCTACATTAGGCCTTTAGGCCTTAAAAAAATTAAAATTTTTCCCCAACGTTTCATAATTTTTTTATCAAATCCCGATCTGAGATGTGAAGTTCTTTGACTAAATAATCCTTGAATTTTGTCCTTGCAAACAAAAATTTGAAACTAGACCTTTCCCTCCATGGCCTAGATATGTCTCAAAACTCTGAAATTTCCTTGAATAATCTCATATCTACACCTGCGCAAGTAAAAAGTGAAATACCCAAAACCCAGTATATATAAAAATAAGACTAAAACCCAAAATCCAGATGTTAAAAATTGTTTCAGATTTACCAGATCTTAGGGGTATGAGTCCAACTCCACTCCCAAATCTATAGATATAAGCTCTTCCTAGCTAGATCTATCTATTGAACACAAATTATAAAATATGATTAATTTAAAAAATGAGGTACTAGCTCCAAATACCCTGCAAAGGGAAAATCGTAAGATAAGTCTAGAAATTTAGATCAGGAAGGCTTTTCAGATCTTATGCCTTGGGAGTCAACTGGTCCAACTAAGGACTTCCCCAAATGCCCAATTTTTTAAATCTAAATGATTTATGTACACCTTATATTAAATTGTCAAATTACTAAAGACATAAAATAACAATTTAATTTTTAAAGAATCAGAGATACCTGTTAACTGTTGAAGCGAAAAAAATTCGTCCTTCAAGTCAATTACTCAAGAAGACTTGGAATATGTAGATATCCATTGAGATACAAGAATATTTATTAAAATGTATGAGTAAAATGATGATACAATGAGAGTGAGGGTCTTGTATATATAGCCAGGTAAGCACCCTTTCATGGACAGGCATGTTTGTAGAGACATGCCTCTTTGTTTAACTAATTATTATTTAATTAAATATTATTATGATTATTATTTATTATCTATTTTGATTATTTTTACATAAATTATATTCATAACATTGCCTTCCACTTCAAAAAGTTGTGCCCTCAAAGCTTGTTGATGAAAGGGCTTGATCTCTTTTTTTGCTACGAATGTATTCTCGTCTCGGGACAAACATCTTTGTCGATACAAGTTGATATGATCCTTGGAGTGATATATAAAATTGTCGCACTGAGGAAGAATCTAACCATCATAAATTAATCTTCTATGGAATATTATGATCACTCAAAATTTGTAACAAACTGTCATTATAGGACTGGATTGAAGTCACTTCAATGTTCTTCAGAACATCAGCTTGTTATTTCTATTATGAATGGTAAATATATGTAGGTTGATTGAGTTGTCCACTTGTGATTTAGATGTCGATATGAAACTTTTTTGGTTTGACTTTCCCTTATTGGGCGTGTGGCAGTTTTCTTATTTTCTTATGGCGAGGACGTTGTTGAGTTGGTTACAGAACATTCACTTGGGATGTTCATTGTCTAAACTACAACATCTAAGTTTGTATTTTCTTCAACTGGCTTGTCTTCTTCCTGAGTTGTGACATTCACTGGATCGATATTTGTTGTTTTTTCGTCAACTTGAGTTCCTACATTTGATGCTTCCTTCTTGATAAGTTGTTGTACCTTGTTTTCTAATGACTTCTTATCCTTCTTAAACTTCTTAATATGCATCAGTAATTTTTCACTATGGTCTTTAAGCCGAGAAACTTCTTCATTTTTGTCAGTAGTTTTCTTATCAATTTCTCCTTGCATATTTTGTAGAACTTTTTACCTTCTTGAAAAATTACTTTTGAAATATCTTGTATGTCATCTGACGTTACTGAATTTCACTTCAATGTAAAATTTTGAAGTGTTATTTTTTTCTATTTGTATGAAAATTTCAAAAACTTTTTCATATTCAGGATGAAGGAACCTAGGGTTTCCATCCATGGTTATCCCAGAACAATGTCACTTTGATCATTCCATAGGGATTGAACCAAGAATTGTGATATAAATGTATAATCTGCAATGTTTAACTGTAAATCAGTTATTTCATATATTTTTTTCTTGAAGATATCCAAATTTTCAATTACATTTAACTCCAAAATTACTAATTGGTTTGTGATTTTAGGCATTTTATAATTTTTATTCTTGATGGGTGAGCTAGCAATAGTGGCCACTTTTCTTGGAAGAGTTCCTTTAATTTTAAATAACACTTTAGCATAGCCGGGTAAGGTTTCTAGAAATCTTCCTTCCTTCAGTTTTGTCTTGGAATCCATGTTGTATTCGTCAAATTCGGCTAAGTATACGAAGTGTTATAGTTCCATTTTTTTAAATATCCTTCAGTCTTCCTTGATAATGTTATGATAGTCTTCCTTGAAAAGCTTCCTTGCTATACCACTTAGGTACTTTGAGAGTATAAGAATATATTCTATTTTTTTTACTTCCTTCTTTTTATTATAGCCTTTATAATATATATATATATATATATATATATATATATATATATATATATATATAATATATATATACCTTCAAATTCAAGGATTAAACCTTCAAGTGATAGTCAAATTGGCATACCTTTGAACCAAAGGGTTTAACCCTTATATCTTTTAATTAACTTTTATATAATAATTAAACTATATCTATGAATTTATCAACAAATATGACATGATCAATGAATTAGTCGTATATATGTGGTGGAGACAAGCATGACCATTGACAAAACAGTGTGGACGGTGTGGAACACATGAGAAATGGTGGAGGAACAATGATCGGAGCAGAGCAGAGGCAAGTTGGGAAATCTGCACTGCGATTGAGTTGCCGACGACTATAGAGTGTTGCAGGGTTTCGATTTGGGAGAGTCAACTGTGGTTGATTGGTTTTCGGCTACAAGGAGTGTCAATAGTGGCAGATGGACTGAATCGTCAAAGGCAGTGGCGACGACTGATCTTCAGACGGTGGTTGTGGTAGACTAAATCAGACATTGCTATGTTAGTTTAGTTTCTTGAAGTGCACTTTGAAGTCTGCAGCCAGTGACACAATGAGACTGGTTATGGTTGCGTCGTGGGAGGAGAGGTATACTCGATGGCGAAGCATAGGTATGCGAGTGGCATGGACAGAGGAAACGAATGTATGACTGACAAAGGAAAAGTGGTTGTAGAATGTTGGTCTATGACAGTGGCAATGTTAACAGAGTCAGAATTTGGTCACGGGTCGTTTGTGCATTAACCAATATCGGTTGTGGGAGCTACAGAGGGATTTGTGGCTATGTATGGGTTGCAAACAATAGTCCAATGGCAGTGGCATGTGGGTTGTAGCTGCCAACAATGGTGTTGTCACTCATTGCATTATGGGTTTCAATTGGTCAAGGTTTCCCAAGAGCAGTGAAGGTTGAAGCCACCTTCCCAGGCCATAGAAGCTCTCAGATCCAAGTCAGTGCCACTCCATTGCATAATGCTTGGAACGAGCTTGTGATCTCACCGATTTGTGATATAGTGTTAGATCGTTGAAAAGGCGTTGATTCTATTTAACAAAAGAATTCACAAAAAGGCCAGGGTCGGGCAGTCCATTTTCTTTCTCCTCCAAAGGAGCACATGGTAGGATATGATAGGCCCTTATAGCTGACGTGGCAGTATGGGTGACACATGGCACGCAGATTCAACATTTTCAGGGTCCTATGGGGGCATTTCTGGGTGACACATGTCACCAGTCACAAGGTGACACGTGGAAGTGATGATGTCACCCCCTCAGATCGACAATTGGCGATCACACAGGTTAAAGCACTCCTACACCAAAGTTCCTTCTAGGCTTGCGATTGCGATGAGCAAGGATCCTCCCGGATGTGATATATTACGTGATTTGGCCTATAAAGCTACCCCATCCGGACAGGGGGTCACGCTGAGAAAGAAGGTAAAAGGTCCCCCTCTTTGGTGCTGCGATTGCGATACTTCCGGTGGGCTGGACCCCGCAGATCAGTGATCGCATGGTTCATGGGGAAATAACAATGGCAACCCTCGGAAAGCACCGAAGTGTGGGATTTCATATAACAAAGGAAAATGGCCCCGGACGGGACCTTGAAGGCCTTAGCTCTCGAGGACTCAACACTTGGTTGTAGCCCCTGGTCATATCAAGGAAATAGCATAAAGGAGCTAAGGTGCATCTACGCTCGTTGTTCCGTAATGTTTTTAAAAGGAAAAGTCCCCCTACCATAAAGCCTCAGAGCATGACACAGAACTTTAAAGGCAGATGGGTCAGCAGCTGAAGCAGCGAATGAAGTATGGTGCGTTGTAGATCAGTATGGGGGGGACTCGAAAAGATTTAATGGCTCGTCATGGAGCCTCACGCCTCTACACAGCAAAGGACCGTCAAAACAGACACTTACAGTCGACCCACTCCATACCGCACAAAACAAGGCATTTGAGCAGTAAAGGCATAAGAAATAGGGTCAGTTGAGCAACACGGGATGTCATACCATGAGCAAATTACAGCCTGAGGCAGAGGCAATCACAAGATGGGCACAAAGACTTTTCATTTACTTTTTTGTCTGGTTGTTTACTTACTTTTGTCCTGTAACATGCCTTCCTCCAATATGGTCATTAATTCTGTAATATTTTTGGGCCACAGAGCCATCCCAGTCGAGACAGCTAGTCAACTTGACAGCTGAGACTCGATCGAAGATATTTTTATTGTAATGAATGTCCATGTGTCCCTCTCTAGAATAAATAGGAGGAAGCAAGACTTCATTCAGGTTCACAAATTTACAAGAAAGACCACATGTTGTTTCAGATTGTATAATTTTAAGATACAAATCATTCAAAATATGAAGAAATGGTGGTGATTCCCCCTTTGAGTATTACAATATGTTTTTTTCTCTGTAAAAACCCATTATGTTCATGTTTCTTCTGAATTCATGCAATTATAGGTGCTGGAAATGTTTCTTACTTCCTTACAAATTCATGTGTATTAATTGGTTGATGCATGTGCCTGTGAGGATTGTTGAAACCACCTTTTTAAACCACGCTGCATGAATCATAGCGCCCATTTTCACTTCAGTCCATTATATCTTCTTCTAACTCAAATAAATATAGGATTTCTTACTTGCTTCAAGCTCTATGTGTCAAATATAGAATTTTTGATGTCATGAGCTCTATATGATGAGTTATCCTTTCTCCTTATCCTCTTTCATTTGCTCTATAAATCTTATTGAACTGTAAGTCCTCAAACTACCTGGCCTCCACTCTTTTATGTTATATTTCTGTGTGCTATGTACGAGAAGAAATACCTTAAATGCATAACTCATATATTTGGATGAATGAACCAACTCAATTCGTATATATATTATATATATATATATATATATATAGAGAGAGAGAGAGAGAGAGAGTATATTATATATATATATATATAGAGAGAGAGAGAGAGAGAGAGAGAGAGAACAGGAAGTGATGTCTCCAGTTTCTTGCAAATCATTTTGAGACACACAAATCTAGATGTGGCCCAAGCACTGGTCTTGTAAGCAATCCAAGGCTGTTTTTTGAGAGCTACAACAAGTGAGTTGCTAATTGAAAACGTGTGTGTTTACACTTTAGCCCTTTTCTTTTTAATAAATTAACTCCTTTTTTTTCCTCTAATTTATTTTATTTTGAATTTTTAATAATTATAGATTTTTTTTTGATATTTTGATTTTTTTAAATAATTTTTTATATAAACATTTTTTTTTCTTAGTAATTTTTTATCTTTTCATATATAATATATATATATATATATATATATATAATATTTTTTAATATGTTTTTTTTTCATTTTTTTTTAATAATATATATTATGGCCAAAGGTCTGGTAGAAAAAATGGAAAATAGGAGAAACTCCCAAATTTTGAGCAAAACACTTCAATTATAGGGCAACAAAGTTGACGGAATGTTGATGGCCAAAGCCCTGGATCAGAGAATGAGGCTCTTGTGCAGCAGTTAAGCTTGCCAGATGATCGAACGCCTCTAATACCAATGAAGCGAACAAAGTTCGTCCTTCAAGTTAATTACTCCAGAAAACTTGGAATATGTAAATCTTCATTAAGATACAAGAATATATATTAAAATGTATGAATAAGAATGATGATACAATGACAGTGAGGGTTTTGTATATATAGCCAGGTAAGTACCCTTTTACGAACAGAGACATGCCTCTTTGTTTAACTAATTATTATTTAATTAAATATTGTTATGATTATTATTTTATCTATTTTTATTATTTTTATATAAATTAGATTCATAACAACTCTATTAAATTAAAATGTTGTTTTAAATATAATAGCTTATGCAAGATATTTATGCAATAGATTATTCCATAAAGGCTATTAACCAACAACTTATGAAAATAGTATTTAGCAGAGCATTAAAAACAATATTACCATAAGATGCAGGAGAGAAACACTACTATCAATATAAACCCCAAAGACTTTGCGTTCTTATTATTCCATAAAATATTACAAGAGAGCTTCAAAAGCTAGCATACGATTCAATGATCAGATCCTTTGTGAGACAAATGACCTCTAATTTATAGATAAATTCTTCAAACGACTAGTTGATTTGATCCCTGTCAAAGTAATTTCGACCGTTTATAAAGATTTAATTATCTTTTAATCTCTACCATTGATATATTTATTTTTTGAGGAAATTTCAAATTTATCTTTTAATTCTTTTTTAATTAGCTCAAAATTAATTATTTTAAGCTAATTTCCTCAAAAAATTGACTTTGACGTAACTACCAAAGCCTAAGGTTCCAAAATTTCTTGAAATTTTCAATATTCCCTCCAAAAATTAATTTCTCTAAAACTCTCAGATTTTTTATTTTGGAGAATTTATTTTTCCTAGAACTTAAATTTGACTTTAATTAATTAAATTTTTGGTAGGATTTTTAATTTATTTTTGCCAGAGAATTTAATTAATTGACAAATGAGAGGATTAACTATTTTTTCCAACCCTTTAATATTTTAGCATCATGACTAAAATTTTATTTGTAAAAGATAATTACATTTATCCCATGAAGGGGGAACATACGTTCGTTATAGGCCCTCAATTATTTACCCAATTTTGCCACTCAAATATGATCTAGTAGACCAAGTGATTTGTAATAAAATAATTTAGCCAATTAGAAAAAATTATTCCCAAATCACTTTACAAAAAACTCAACTAGAACACTAGGACTTACCTAAGATCTCGATGACAAAATCCACACTAGCTTTGGGGTCAGGCTGAGGGGAAAAACTTCATTGACCATTTGTGTTTAGAAACATAGATGAATCGGTGAGACGAAAAACCTCCTAGGATGAAAATCATCATCAAAATAATAGTTTTACCTAGGTTGTTACATACATAATGGTCTTACTAAGATATTTACATTACAAACATGCATAATGAATTTACAAATTTGACAAATTGTCAACTTATAGTTAATCCTGAATGATCTGAACACTGGAACATGATGAAATCCATTTTCTGAAAAAATGGGTGTACTGCTATAGGTTAGTTGACATGAAGTGGTCAACAACTCCATAAGACACTGGTTTACTAGTTTCAAACCTTATAAATCTAATTGAATCTTTAAAATCTTGTTAGATCCAAACAAGTACTTGGCCTCTCAACTGTGTCTCCCTAATTAGTCCTTCTTCATCTAATTTCTGTAGGGTCTACCCTCCATAGCTTGACGTTGGGAGACAGCTTAAACAAAGAGGTTGGGGTTTAGGGTGACAACCCCCGCCCTGAGTCGTTGTTGCGGTGCCTATACATTTTGAGCGACAACAAGGCGCAACCAACTTGCAACCGGCTTGACAATTTAGGTAAGATAAATTTCAATTTAATTTTTATTTCTTTTATTTCCATTGATGGAAATGCCGACCATGGCTACAATATTCAACACAATTCACCCCAAAATTGGAAACTGGAAAAAAAATAAAAATAAAAAATAGTGGACCAAAAAATACATAAATATTCTAATTTTGGAAAAAAATACATAAATATTCATGTGCATCTATATGAATCCAAACGATTATATACAAATATGCAAATTTTCTAATATATATAACAAGGGTGCATATAACCAAAATGGCACCAAGTGTAGTCCATATTTGAACCAAAAATACATCAACAAAGAGGCTCTAGATTGCCTTTATAGTCCAAAAAATTCTCGCTACAACAAATAACTACATGTCATCAAAATCATTGCATATATTGGGATGCCCATCTTCAATATCATCCCCTAAGCATTAAAATAAGATAGAAATCTCTTAACATGTCAAGTCGATATTTTGTGTGACTGATAGGTAGAATTTTACTAAGGTCATGATAAGGGAGTTCAATAATCAATGCCACCAACATTGAGGTTCATATAGGGATTGGTGCTCTTGATTAAATGCTAGTTCCAAACTCTCATACATGATAGAATCCAGTGCAAACATTGCAATCCCCCCAATATTAAAATTAAAAATTTGTTAAGTCTATTGGATTTTGAGTGCGCTCTAAACTTCTATTTTCTCCATATGAAATCCAATGAGTTCAAAACCACTCTTAAACATTTTGAGTGATTTAATAGTAATGTTAAAAATTTAAGAAAAATGATGAAAATGAAAGATTAAGTACAATTTAACATTACCATAATTACATGGCATTAGTTGGGCCCAGGATTGAATATTAGGCTTCTCCACTTATAAATTGTTGTTTTCAAGCAAAATCAAGGGGGGACATACAACACTTTTTGAAGGGGATGTCCACAAGTACCTGTTTCAAGGAAACATGTCCCAGACATTGGGGAAACGTTCCCTTGCATATCATCTCAAGTTTACCCAAGTGGGCCCCCATCCCGGGTGCATGGGAAATTTGGGGTGTGCAACCCCCACCGTGAGAATCTCAATCGGAGAATGATGCTTTGATATCATGTAAATTTTAAAATTTAAACAATTTTATATAACGGCAAGAAATTAAATTTATGAATATTGCATCAATTGCACAAAAGTGGAAAAAATGAACAGTGGAGGACAAACATGTATACACATGGTTTTTTTTTTCGACTCAACGACTTGCTTCTAAACAACAATTATATGGTTGTTAAACTAAGTCACATGACACGAGGACACGTAAATACGAGTATTCAATACGAAACGCAGCGACCTGGAAACAGGACATGAGCAACAGGTTACATATATATATATATAGATACACACACACACCGAAATATAGTTTTTTATCCATATTAAATTACAGGTTGCAACTTATCTAATCAAATAAAATATAATTACTTCAAAGTTCACATTTCGTGGGCTTAAGCCAAGGCAGTTGTTCCAGATGATGTTGGGCTTATACAAGAGCTATCCTCTTTTCAAAAGCGTCTTTGCATGAGTATGTGGAGAATAATGATAAGAAATTGGTATAAATCTACCTTAAATCCTAAGTGTCTTTCACACTTTGGGGTAGTAAATAATTATACATTGGAAATGATTCCTCTTGCAAGTTAAATGGATTGGTTAGTCAATGAATTAATACTAGTATAGGAAGGGATTTGGAGTTTAACTAGCATGACATTTAATAGTATCATGGAATTTCAGTTTGAAAGAGGGGACAACCACAACATATTTCCATATTATTACACTTTGTGATGTGGAGGAACTGTGTAAAGGATTAAAGAAATGCAAAAGTGATGTGGCAAATTAAATGTAGAGTCTAAGTAGTGATGAGAACCATAGTTTGAGAGAGTAAGAAATGTGATCACATGCATTCACATAAATACTAGTTGGTTGATTATAGAAATACCTATGCCAAATGTAAAATTAAAATAAATCGCAAATATAAAAAAGAATTAAAGATCAATAGTCATATTAATAGCTCCATGCACTTGTTTATAAATATAATAGTGATTGACCTAGCTATATATCAAAACTTTTTCTTGACTTTCATGGATCATTCTATGCCATATGCAAACTATGATCCTCCCGACACGCTCAATTTCTAGAATATAGCCCTAGAGGCTACCAAATTCAAATAAACTATGGTATTCACACAAGTATATCACAATATGGATGAAATTCACTGTCCACTATATTATGCTTATCAATTATTAACCTTCTACCTGTATAATAAATAAAAGAGAAATGTCTACCTGTTTGGTCCGAGGAGGGTATCACATTTGCAACAGGTGGGTGGATAGAAACTGAATGCATTGCATCCAGTGATTGGACAGAAACTGGTTGCATTGGTGCCGGTTGTTGAATAGACACTGATTGAGTAGTTGTTGATTTAGATATTGCAGGGATTTGTTGAACAGAGACTAAAGGCGTTTCACTTGTGGTTGAACAGAAACTGAAGATGTTGTAGCCGGTAATTGAACAGAAACTGAAGGCGTAGCAACTAATTCAGATGTTGGGCTTATACTCGAGGAAGTTGTTCCAGATGATGTTGGGCTTATACTCGAGGAAGTTGTTCCAGATGGACTTTAAACTACACATTTCATGGGGTACATATTCAACCGGAGGAAAAACGTTAGGGCAATGTTTTCGATCAACTGAATGCTCGTTTTCCATATGAAGGACACTACGAAAACACCAAAATATGTTTTATGTTTTACAGGACATGATGAAAAATGCTTTCGACACCTTTTAAGGCCGTTTTCGTGTCTGGCACGTTAAATACCGAACACCAGAGCTTAGAGGACGTGTCCTACGACTAGTTGTTAAATCATTTCTAACTGCAGTGTGTGGCCTGTGTAAAGGAAGGTACAACTACAAAATACAACTAGATTTATTTCCTCCTTTTCTGGAGAGTGAATCTCTCTCAATCTACTTTCAACATTAAGAAACATACTTAAGTGACTACAGAAGTCTGTGTATGTCCAGATATTGAAGTGTATTGTCCTGTACATAAAAAGAAAATCTAAGTTACTGGATCCGGTAGTCGGAGGGCCAAGATCCAAGATCCTCAGATCCATGGATCTGATCAAGATCCGGATAGGGATCTGCTTGGAAACGTGGGAAATACGGAAAGGTGGTGGATCTACATTTTTACAGAAACAAATATTCTCTACGGAAACGGATCCTGAGTTTGTGTGCCGGAACTGCCAAAATGAAACAAGACTTTAGGTTTTTGACTTTGATTTTAGGTTTTTGACTTATGGTTAAAGTAACCCCCTCTTCATTCTCGGCAACACCCTTATTCACCATTATCCATAACTCTCAAACAGGCAGCCGCGAAACCACACTGCAGACAATGACAGTCGACTATTCCACTGCTCCACACTACAGACAGTGAAACCACACCGCAACGACTATTCCATTGTTCTTCGACTATTCCCCACACCGCAGACAACTATTCCACTATTCTTCGACTATTCCACACTGCAGACAGTGACACTGCAAGTTGTTCTTTGGTTATTCCACACAACCCGTTCTTCGATTGTTCCACACAGCATATAGCAATAGAGCAAGCCACATCCATCTGGAACATTCCACCATTCGGCAATGGGCACAAGGTTTTCGACACCCAATAAGCGACTCAGACAGCTATTGTGGGCTCCCCAACTAGCGACAAAGCAACTTCTGCGCTTCAAAGTTCAGGGTTCAGGTAAAATTAAAAAATCACGCTATGCTTGTTGAATAATATTATATTCACTATGCATGTAATCTTGGATCTTGGCCCTCCCTAGTGTAAAATTAATTAAATACCCTACCTCGAGCCTCCATCGAATAAAATTAATTAAATAAATGCCTGTATGGTTGTCAATAAAATTAATACATGTTTTAACTTCGGTTATATACTATAGTATGGCTTGTAGTTTATAAATTATAACTTTATAGTATGGCTTTGTAGTTTATAAAACTATATATTGTTGAAAGTTCATGTTGGGTATAAGCTATAACCATATATATTATATAATTATATTATTATGTTATTATAAAAATGTCATTTATATTGGTTAGTATTCAACTATTCACCTTTTAAATTATATTTTATATTATGTATTTTAATTGGTATTTAGATTTATATTTATCTATTATGAAGTGTTGGAAATTATTGTTAAATTTTAATGTATTTTATTTCTTATGTATTTATTTTTAATTGTATATTGATAATATATTATAATTTGAATTTTATATGTAGTAAGGTAAATTATAGACCATTATCATTATGGAACCATCACAACATGAGCAGAGTGAAAGGCAAATCATCAAAAGAGACCCAAAATCTCCTCTATGGCAGTATGTGAAAATTATTGGAAAAAAACTCGGAGGTGGTTCATTTAAGTAAAAGTGCAATGAATGCCAAGATATAAAAAATGTTTCATATACTAGAGTGAAAGCCCATCTCACTAGTCAAACTAACATAGGGATGCAAGTATGCATCGGGCCAAAAGGTGCAAAGGGAAAAGTTGGCAAAGGTTTGAGTCCTAGGAAAATGAAATTCTATGCATCTTTGCAAGAAGTTGTTGATAAGAAGCTTGCTAAGGGAAAACACCTTGCGCAAAGCTCTACAACTAGGCTTCCATTACCATCTAGGGTTGATACAACAACTAATAAAATACCCATTGTAGGCCCTCTTGAAGCATTTTTCAATAATCAAGGTAGAGACATAGCTGATGAACATGTAGCTCGTTGCATCTATGAAATCGGGCTAGCATTTAATTTGGTGTGTTCCCCTTATTGGCAATAAATGATTAAGGTAGTTAATGAAGCGCCAAAATGGTACAAAAGCCTTGGATATGAAAAGGTACGCACTACTTTATTGACATCAGAGAGACAATCCGTGGATAGACAACTATAAGCAATCCGGGATACATGGGAAGAAATAGGGGTGTCCATCATTTCTGATGGATGGAGAGACCAAATAAATCGTCCTTTAATTAATGTGGCTGCAGTATTCCCCCAAGGGGCAATGTTTTTAAAGGCTTTTGATTGCAATGGAATAGAGAAAGATGCATCTTTCATACCCACAATTCTTATTGATGCAATAGAAAGTGTGGGGCCACATAATGTTGTCCAAGTCGTTATGGATAACGCATAGGTTTTTAAAGCTGCAAGTTTGATTGTGGAGACGATATGATCACATCTTTTGTACTCCATGTGCAATACATTCATTGAACCTTATGCTTTCCAAGATTGATGAGATTGAATGGACTAATGAAATATATGTAGTAGCTAAAGAAATCCAAATGTTCATAACTAATCATTCAATGTCCGAGGCCATATATTGAGGTTTTGCAAAGTTGGAGCTACTAAAGGTATTCTTTTTTTAATCAATATTATTTGTATTGGAAATTCTTAATTTTAAATTTTAATTAAATTTATATATGATTTTTCATTTGACTTTTGACTTTTTGAAACTTGTAGGTTGTTGAAACTCGTTTTGTCTCCCACACTCTTGTCATAAAGAGGTTTGTGGAAGTGAGACAAGCATTACAAGAAATGGTCATTTATCCTTTTTGGGAATCATGAAGGACTTCCACTTCTGATAGAGGGCAAAAAATCAAGTCCATTCTTGATGATGTATGGTGGGACAAGGTTCAATACCTTCTACGGTTTACTGAACCAATCTTGACCTTGATCAGGGCATTTGACACAGATACACCTTGGTTGGGGGAAGTTTATGACAAAATTGATATTATGTTGGAGAGGATAAGGGAAATTATTAGGGCAAGTGAAAATGACCCTTATGAAGCATTCTATTATTTAGTGAAGGACATAGTTACAGAAAGGTGGAACAAAATGACTACACCATTACACCTTTTGGCCAATGCATTGTACCTTAAATATTATCATTCCAAAAAATTTCTTTACCGGTAGAGCAACGCCAAACAATGGTTCTGAAGTGGTACAAGGATACAAGACAACTTTAACGAAAATTTATAGAGATATGGGAGTTGTAATGGAAGTACGCAAAGAATTTGGAGGGTTTGTACAATATATTGGTTAGCTTTTCGGATCCAGTAGCTATGGATTATCGAAGGCATCTTGATCCTATTACTTGGTGGGGCATCCATGGAGGGGATATCATTTATCTCTCCACTCTAGCCACCAAGTTGTTATCACAGGTTGCTATTTCCTTGTCAGCTGAGAGGAATTAGAGTACATATGGCTTCATCCATTCAGTGAAGCAAAATAGGCTAGGAGCGGCAAAGGCTGAGGATCTTGTGTATATTCATTCCAACCTCTGTCTTCTATCACATGTTGAACCAGAGTACAAAAAAGGTTTGAGCAAGATGTGGGATGTGGAGCCTGAGATCTCTAACTTGAACCCGACACTGAATGCCATGACTCACCTCTTCCTACTTGAGGATATTGTTCCACCACCAGTCCAACATATTGATGCAACTTCCTACATTCCAGGACCCCCATCATATATTCATGATGTAGAGTTGCAATATGCAAAAGATAATGCAAATCCATTTGAGGATATGTAAATGTATCTATATTATCATTTATGATATTATCTTTTTTGTTACTTTGTAAGTTTGTATGAGGGAGGATGCATTATTTCAATGTTTCATTCTTCATATTTATAATATATCTAATGTTTTCAGTCTAAGTTGCACGAAACGGGGAAATGAGTACGAGTTTTCGAAACGGGCACGGGTACGAAACGTAACCCCCCAAAATTTTGGAAATGGGGAAACGCAATATATATATATAAGGACATTTAAGAAATATGTGCAATCATATTAGGACATTTAAGTAAAATGTGCAATCATAAAGCATATATGATACATTTTAATTTATTACATTATGATTAAATTGTCAACTGTCAATGCATAAACTATAAGTCTCTAAAGTTACATCACATTTACTCATGAATAATCACATAATGAAAATAGAAAGATCCAAAATCAGCCACGAGAAATTTCTAATTTCTTGTCTCGTGCTTGATTGGGAGTCTCCTCCTACATAGTCGAACGACCTTAGTGCTCTTGATTAAATACAAGTTTCATAACCTAGTACCCTACATGCTCTTGATTATTGGGAGTCTTCCCTGCGTAGAGGACTTGGTTCTCTTGATTAAATACAAGTTCCATACCCTAGTACATGACAAAATCCAATGCAAACATTGCAATCCCCCAAATCTTGAAATCCTGAAAAACAGATAAGTCTGCTGGATTTTGAGTGAGATCTAAAATTCTACTTTTTCCATATGAAATCCAATGAAGGCAAAACCATTCTCAAACATCCTGAGTCATTTCATGGTAATGTTAAAAATTTAACTTTAAGAATTTAACATTATCATGAACTGCACATCAACACTAGGGCCATAGGCTTGAATATTCGGCTGCCCCACTCACTAAATTCCTTTTTTTATAACTTGAGAGACATCTAGAAGCATTTAGAGGATATTTGAGTCGTGCAATAAAAAATTAGAAGCGAAAGAATTTAAACAAAAAAAAAAATACAAGAAAAAGTCAAGTTACAAAAGGAAACTCCAATGTACAACCTGGAAACTCGTTTCCGGTCGTACTGGCCACGTTTTCTCCTCAAGAAACAAGCCAGTACGGCCAGAAATGAGTTTTTGGGCCATACGGTACGGGTTTCCCTGTTTTCGTTTCGTTTCCATATAGAAACGGACCCTGGACCCACGTTTCCTGCAACTTAGGTTTCAGTTCTAAAAGTGTTTGATGGTTTCAAGGAGTAACTGATTTTTGAACTTTAAAGTATTTTTTAAAATTTTAAAAAAATTATTATATTTTTTTGTGCTTGCTGTATCCAGATCCTGGATTTTCAAAAAACTAGTGGATTCGTATCCATATCCCAATCCTGGTAACTTAGGAGAAAATGGCTACAACAAAAGTATGGTTTGCATAGTTTGTTGGTATCCTGTCAGTCTCTTTAGCAATTTGCTTCTTTTAGTTCAAGGTTGGGAGGTCGGGCCGTATCCATTTGTAGTCACTTCAAGTTGGTAGTCATGTGGTCGGAAGGTCAAGTGGTCGGGAGGTTACATTTTTTTCAGAATATTTTTGGATTCGATGTTAAACTTAAATTTGGGCCGATTGCACAATCGGGAGGTTAGACAGCCAGGGGTTTTTTTTGTTTTGTGACAATTATTCTATCGTGAGCCCACTATACCATAGTCGGGCAGTTTCATTAGGTCGAATATTTTAATAGTTGGAAAACGCCAAGGTCGGGAAGTCTGGTAGTGTGATAGTTAGGCAATGTTGAGGTCTGGAGGTCAGGTAGTTTGACAGTCGAGCAATTCTGAGGGCCAGACTTCGGGAGATTATTTAAAAAAATCATAGTTACTTGTGTTCTAATTCGGGTGGTCGGAAGGTGTTACACAAAAAATTGTCACCATGACTCTCTACAGTTTGTGTGAGTCCATCAACACTCATACATACCTCCTTTGCAAGTCTTGAGCCTCATCTCTTCATGTCAAGCCTTGAAAATGGGAGAAAGACCTAAAAAATATCTCAAATCTTGGTTTCGCACTTTCTGCTAGCATTTCCTACAGTGCCGCACCCAATGGTCATGTTTCCTACGAACCTGACCGCTCTATCTATTGAGTAATGGATGCGAACCCCTGTAAAAGTTAAAAAGGTGTGAGTTCATTCTTAAAAACTCATCTTGGGTCACTTCTAGACACTTCTAGAAGGAATATTGCGCTGGCAAGCCCGCTCCACCTTGGTTCATCCATTCCATAACTAAGGGGGCTAACTCCATGATATGAGGTGCTTATCCCATTGGAGGAGAAACTTATCCCTTCAATGGTGGACCTGCAACTTCCTCCATTTGCACTATAAATTCATGCATTGGGCTGGTTGTAGAGGAGGTTGAAAGCTGAAGATTCTTGAGGGTAAATGCTGCTAAAAACTAGACTTCCTTTTTGAGCTTGTGAGAGGAGAGATCACATACCTTTCATGTCATTTGGGAAGTGAGTGAGGCTTGTCAAAGTAGTGGAGACTCCTGCTGGACCCTGGAAAGAACTTGTGCAACATCAAGGCAAAGGTTGTAAGGTTCTTTTATTCATAAAGTTAATACAATCAAGCTTGTTTTTCTCAATGAACTGTCTCTAATGGTTTATTTTATGAGCTCCTTGATCTTCATAATGAACATGTTTTATTATACTTAGGTATGCTTTGATGTGTGTTTGTTTGTGTATGCAGGTTATTAAAAGGGAACTGCTTGAAGCTGTTGGGATTAAACTGCTACAAACAAGCGTTGGACCGAGGTAGGGTCTGATACACCTCTTAGTATTCATTTATGAATTGAAACATGTTTAGAGAAAAGTAGATTTGCTTGTGCTCTTTGTTGCTAGATATCATTCGATACTAGGGAGATCGGTCTTGTCCGTAAGAACGATTTATCTGGCCAACAGAAGGTCGAGTCATTTGATAGTTTGGTGGTATGATTAGGTAGGTAATTTAACAGTTGGGCATTGCTCAAGTCGGGATGTCGGGTAGTTTGAAAGTCGACAACGTTGAACTCAGAGGTTAGGTCGATTATTTATAAACATATTCATAGTCACTCCATGTTGGTAGTAGGGTGGTAAGAAGGTTGGGTAGTCAGAAGGTCATATTTCTCTTTTATAGAATGTTTTTCGATCCAACTTCCGACTTAAAAAAAAAATAAAATAAATAAATAAATAATAATAATAATAAATAAATTGTTTAAAGATTTTTTATTTTTATGATGAACAAAAGAAAAAATTGCAGAACAAACAAATAAAGAAGACTAGACTTTCAGTAACTAACTATGAAAGCACAAAAAGTATAAGGTTGTTAGGATTGTCATGATTTATTTTTTTGGTGAGCTTAACGTACGGTTGGGAGGTCGGACAGTCGGTCGTTTTTTTATTATTCATTTATTCTATTGTTACCTTGAGTAGACCATAGTCGGGTGAACTCATTAGGTTGGGTAGTTTCACAGTCCGATAATGCAGAGATCGACCCGATTATTAATAAAATAAATTGTGGTCAATTCATGTTGCTAGTCGTGTGGTCGGAATTTCAGGTAGTCGGGAGCTTGTAATTTTTTTACAAAATTTTTATGAATCCAACCTGTGACTTAAGTCTTAAAAACAAAAAACAAAAAAACGAAACAAAACAAAACAAAACAAAAAAAACTTGTTGTAAACATGAGAACAAGAATGCAAATTATTCGGTGAATATTTAGATTATAAGTTTCATACCAAATAATTATGGAACAAATAAATATAGAAGATTGGATTTGCCTCTGTCCAACAGGCTGTAAAAAGAGTTTATTGTGTCCACACTAGCAATTGTTTTCTTGACTCTCAACTCATCTATTGATATCATAAGTCTATATGCTATATGACACTATAAAGTTTTCCTAGAATTTTAGTAACTGATTCTCAAAGCCTATATCCCCTATGTATTTGTGTTTACATTTATATATAGTAATAAATTTATATCTAGTTACAATTGTATTCAGAGCAAAACACTTGAGACAGTTGACTACAAGAACAAAGTGTAGTAAGAAAACACAGATGCTCAATCTATTAATGCCTATCATGTGACAACATATTGCAGCTCTTATATGACAAAAATGGATTGCTCTATTACAATTGCATTTAAACAAATTCGGCAAAAAATTGTATGTCTTGTCGAGACAACAAAATTGAAGCTATCCACAAACTTGGAAACACATTGCTAAGTATACAATAAATATCACATGGAAAAACATTGCACATTGTTTTGCATTTGTCTTTGTATTAAGCTTCTAGCTGAACACTTTTCATGAACACTGGTTGAGCTAGAGAAATAACATATGTTTTGAAAAGACCTATTTTGTTAGAACAACAATCTGATAACTCTGATTTCTCTAGTTGCAGTTGTATTTAGACCTAAATACTTGAGACAAATGAATACAAGAACATAGTAATTGATAAAGAAGTTTTTTGACAAGATGTGCAAGTATTTGGCCAAATCCTTGTGCTAGCTTTGTGTATAATAACTTTTCTACTTGGACTTTAGGAACACTTAGTGTGCAACCGAAGTTCAACATGGAATCCGTTGTCACATTGTGCTTCCTCTTATAGGTATACTAGTTTTCATGGACATAATGACATACATACATAACAAGAAACAATTGTGCAACGAAAACTAATGGGGTGTATTTTTTTAGGAAACTTGTACAACAGTGCTCAAAAGAATAGTAAGTTTAATGTGTCATATGCAGTTATAAACATTTTAACAAGAAATATATGAGTCTGCGATATTATAAGCATTACGAATGTGAACAAGGATCAAGGCACAATTATCACTGCAACAATCGATATGCTTGCATCCAATTTACACAAGGAATTGTTGACAAGTGGCAAAAATCCTCTTGGAACAAGTTAGTATGTGCTTGATCAAAGTTCCAATTTTATTTTTTTTGGTATGGCTACATAGCACCTATAACAGAAGTCCTGATGTCTATATAAAGCTAAAATTAAACTAAGATCTACAATTCAATCCAGCCATTAATAACCATGAATATAATATTTTGCAGATAATCAAAATTCAGTATGTGGAAAATTTGGGCCACTTCTATTACATAACATACTAGCTTCAATAATTGAAGCAACTAGCCCATGCAAATGTGCATACCAATTCTCACCTGGACACTTTGACATATTGTCAATTAAGCAAACCTTACTTGAACAAGGTTCGTAGATCTATGGACAAAATATCAATGACTGTGATGATTGTTTGTTTGAGTCTATTTGTACACTTGCACCATGTTTCAATATGTCTAATATGAAAAAAACAATTGTACATGTTTTTTTATAATTGTTTCATTTGCAATGAGAATACTACTACCAATTGCTTAAAACAACACCTGGATACTACAAACATTGAACATATGCTCAAATAGTTCACAAATGCATTGTATCACAAAACCTTTTTCCTCTATATGTCGATATGCATATGGTAGTAATAATACAAAAACAGAAACTTTTGATGGGATGGTAAGAGTCAGTCCTTTTTTTTTTTTTTTTTTTTTTTTTTTTTTTTTTTTTTTTTTTTTTTTTTTTTTTTTTTTTTTTTTTTTTTTTTTTTTTTTTTTTTTTTTTTTCGCTGAAGAGCTGCCCTCGCTGCGCCCTGCGGCCTGACTGGGCGCTGCCCTCTCGGCTCTTCCGCCCCGACCCTGATCCTCTTTACTGCGGGGCTGCCAGGCCTTCCCTCTATCTTGACCACGTTGCCCCTGCAACGGTCAGATCGGACTGCTCTGGAGGTTTTGATCGGCTCTCATTTCTCCGTGATTGAGATGCCTTGTTTCCTGTACCCGCCTGGAGTAGATTGGGTTTGCTGATCTTTGCTCTGCCATGGAGGCTCAAGGCTCGCCTTCCGGTTCGCATGCTTCTCCTCCGGAAGCTGAAGCAGCCTTCTCCTCTCTCCTGGCTTCGCTGCCCAAAAAGAAGAAGCCTGAACTCTCTAAATTCGTTAAAAGGATTGACGATGTTCCTGAAGTAAACCTGCCTCCTGAGGGCTCGATCCAGGTTGCATTGTCTTTGGCAGATCGAGCCTTTGTGGGTCAATTCATGGGCCTTTGGCCCTCGCCAAAATCGACGGAAAACTGGGTCATCAAGAACTGGGTTCCCCTGATCGAAAACAATGTCACCTCTTATTTTTTGGGTAGAGGCTTCTTCCTGTTCGAGTTCAACACAAAGGAGGACAAAGACCTGATCTTCAGGAATGGGCCATATTTCATGGGACCTCAGGGTTTTTACCTTAACAAATGGACCCCTGACTTCGATTCGACCATGGATGTCCCAACGGCGGTCCCTGTCTGGGTTCGGCTCCCGAATCTCCCGGTGCATTGCTGGAATTGGGAGTCCCTCAAGCACATAGGGAACACTCTGGGAAAGTTCATTGATAAAGCAAACAACAATGACCAGTATGATTGCGCCTGAATATGTGTCGAGGTAGACTTAGAGGTGGGGCTTCCGGAGGCCATCAAATTAAAGGTAGGCAGTTGGACGCATGTCCAAGTGCTGGACTATGAGCAACTTCCTTTCAAATGTCGTAAATGCCATATCTATGGCCACTTTGCAAGAGGGTGCCCGACCAAAGAGGAGGCAGAGAAGGGAAAGGAAGAAGGCTGGAACCAGATCAAGAGATCAAAGGCATCCCAAAAGAAATCTGGGGTTCATGCACCCCGTCCTGCCTCCACCTAGAATGCTCCCATGTCAAACAGTCGGGAAAACAGGTATGTGGGCTTAAGCTCCGCTGAAGAGACTCCCCGGGCAGAAGATATGCAAGATCCTCCATCAAATAAATTGACTCCAGCGGATGCAAGACCTAACGAAAGCGCCATGGCAAGAAACAAGGAAATACAACCAGAAGCATCCGAGGAGGAACATGGCTCGGAGGAGTCTGAGTAGGATGGATAAATAGGAGATATGCAGACATCGTTCAAAAGATTTGCAAGAGGCCATAAATCAGCTAGAGAAAAGAGAGATCGGGAAACCTACAAGGACAAGCTTCAGGGTAGCCAGCCCACTCTGGAGAAACTCCTTGGGAAAAATCCGACGACGAACAAAAACCACTTGCAGGGTTCCAAGGGAGCCCATCACCATAAAAATAAATGATGAAGATTGTCTCCTAGAATTGCAGAGGAATGGGGAGAAAAGTGAAAGAAGAAGCAACAAGAAGTCTTATAAGAAGAGAAGCCCCAAACATTCTTCTGATCCAGGAGACCAAAATGGAGGACAAGGAGTTTCTCCAGACCAATAAAAAGCTTTGGAAAGGAAGCAGTGGACATGCAGTTTCAGCACGGGGAGCCTCTGGAGGCCTAGGCTCCCTCTGGAATCCTCTCAAGTATAGGCTGATCACCGAGTTGCACAACACACATTGGCTATTCTTAAAGCTCCAACCATTGGACTCAAGGGAGGCAGTCTGTCTTTTCAATGTCTATGTTCCAACAAATATAGGGGAGAAAAGAGAGTGTTGGGACTCCATCAGACAACTGTCGGAGTCAGAAAATATGGAAAACATTATTGTGGCAGGGGACTTAAACCTTACCATGCGCATGGAGGAAAAGCGTGGAGGATCTATCATAAGGGACCCCGCAAGGGAATGGGTGGAAGACCTCATGCAGGACTGGGATCTGCTCGACATCCCTCCAAAAAATGGTAAGTATACTTGGTCTAACAAAAGAATAGGTCTGGGTCATATCGCTGCTAGACTTGATATATGCTTGGTGCAGAGTTCCTTTCTTCTGCTAGGCTTTGAATCCAGATTGCATATCCTCCCATGCAGTGCTTCTGATCATAAGCCAATTTTGCTGGAGATGTCGGGCCATAAAGACCTTGGTCCCATCCCCTTCAGATTTAACCCTCTTTGGGTTAAGGCACCAGAGTTCCTGAAGCTGGTTCAAGATTGTTGGAGTTTGCCTGTAAAAGGTTCCCCTTTCTTCATATGGGAAGAAAAGCTCAGAATATTGAAAGTGGTCCTCAAATCTTGGGCCAAATCCCTACCCTCCCCTGCAAAAGAGAGAAAGCAGGCTCAGGACAACCTCGCCCATCACAATGTTCAAAGTGAGGATGTAGAAATCACTAAAGAAGTTCTAGACAAGGAAGCTGAGCTCTAGCAAATCTTCCACTAAGCCTGCCTTTCGGAGGAAGAGCACTAGAGACAGAAGTCAAGGAGTTTATGGCTTAAAGCAGGAGACAGAAATATTGCCTTCTTCCACAAACAGGCTCAAGCTAGAAAGAGCTTCAACTCTATTGCAGAAATTAAAGATGGCAGCTCAACCCACAAAGACTTCGATAGTATAAAGAGAGATGCTCTCATCCATTTTCAAAATTTGTATAGAGAAGAGGGAGAGACGGACCCTAACTCTAAATTCTTGGAAGCGATCCCTCCTTTGATCTCTCCCACAATGAACCAACAGCTTGAGGCAAAGATCTCTACTCAAGAAATAAAAGGCGCTCTCTTCGACATGGCACCGGACAAAGCCCCGGGCCTGGATGGCTTTACTGCAAGATTTCTTCAAACCTGTTGGCAGATTGTGGAAAAGACCTCTGCAAAATGGTTTTGAAATCGCAATCTTGCCAGAAAATCGAAGGCAGCACCAATTCAGCCTTCCTTGCCCTCATCCCCAAGGAAAAGGGTGCTAAAGAATTCAACCGGTTCCACCCCATCTCTCTTTGCAACATTGGTTATAAACTGATCACAAAGGTCATAGCCAATACACTAAAAGGAATTCTTCCAGCCATCATCCCGGAGAACCAAGGCGGATTTGTTCAAGGGAGACAGCTTGTCAACAATTTCATCTTGGTTCAAGAGGCGGTCCATTCGAGTCAGCTTCGCAAAGAGAAAGGTATGGTCATTAAATTAGATCTAGCTAATGCCTTTGATCGGGTCAGACTTAGCTTTCTTTGGGAGGTCCTGAAAAAATTCGGTTTCGGTATGGGTTTTTTAAATTGGCTTCGTGCTTGTATTGCTGACCCTTGGATCGCCCCTCTTGTGAATGGGAGAGCAGTTGGTTTCTTTAAAGCCTCAAGGGGGCTTAGGCAGGGTTTCCCCCTCTCTCCTCTCCTCTTTGTTCTTCAGGTTTCTGTCCTGAGCTTCTACCTAGATCAGAAACTGGTAGATCAAGAGATCCTGGGGCTCAATATAGCAAGAGGTGTAAAAAATGTCAATCACACCCTGTTCGCGGATGATACCCTCCTTTTAGGGGCTGCCTCCGCCAAATCTGCTTCAAGTTTCAAGGAGGTCCTGGATGACTACAGTGAAGCTACAGGCAGCAGATTAAACAGGTGTAAGTGTAAAATCTTTTGCTGGAATATTTCGACTTCCACCCTTTCATCCATTTCAAGAATCCTGGGCTTTACTGCATCCCTTAACTGGTCCTCCTTCACATATTTGGGCCTCCCCATTTTCTGTAAATTGGCTTACAGCAAAGATTGGGTCCCTCTGTTGGATAAATTTAAAGCCAAAATCCAAGCCTGGGAGTTTTCATGGTTAAATCTCGCTGGCAAAATTGTCCTCATCAAATCTGTCCTCTGCAGCCTTCCCATCTTTCAATTCTCTGTTATTATAGCCCCTTCAAGTATCATAAAAAAAAATGGAAGCCTTCATCCGCAAGTTCTTCTGGAAAGGAGGCAATCATAATGACAGGAAAATCCCTTTGGTCAGTTGGGAGAAAATTTGTAAGCCCCAAAGCAAAGGAGGCCTCAACTTCAAGGATCTCAGCCTCCAGAACATAGCCATGGGTGCCAAGATCTTCTGGAGAGTCACTGGATCACATCCTGGTTGGGCGCAAAGAGCTCTCTGGAGGAAATACTTCAGGGGAAAGAGAAAGAGATGCTTGGACGCCCCTCTTCCCACCTCAGGTTCTCAGCTGATAAAGCTCTGCCAAAAAGTTGTTCCGTTAATCAAAGACAGAGCATTCCGGATCCCTGGCAATGGTAAAGATTGCAAGATATGGAAGATAATATCATGATGAATCCTCCCTTATCATCCCTCAGCTCCCTTCAACTGCTGCGCCTGTGGATGAACAACGCAGGTTGTAACTCTCTATGGGACATCTCGCAGTGGGAAGGCAGATCATGGCTGCGCTGGAGGCTCCCTCCTATCCCTCCTGAACTAACTCAAGCCCGTGATCAGTTCCTTGTTTCGCTAAACGGGATGGCGCCACTGAGCATGGGTAAGAAGGACGCCCGAGGATGGGGAGCCGCCCCAGGTCTGTACACAGTGGCGCAAGGCTACAAAAGTCTGCAGATGCGGCCTCATGTCCCCCCGAATCCAGCAGTTTGGAATGGCATCTGGAACGTTAAAACCACTCCCAAGGTTGACATCTTTTGCTGGCTGTTATGCCACAACGCGATTTTAACAACCGACAGACTGCAAAAAAAAGGCTTCCAAGGCCCCTCCCGTTGTCATTTATGTTGTGAAAACAAAGAGAGCACGCAGCACATCATGATGGACTGTAATTATTCAAAAAAAATATGGCAAGGTCTCCTGAGTTTCTGGCAATCCGATTTTACATTGCCCATGACTATACCTGACCTCTTTGCAAATTGGCGGAATTACTATCCTGAAACTCTCCCAAAAAATGAAAGATTTAGAGCAGCCTGGCTCTCCCTGCCAAAATTCGCTTGCTGGCAGATCTGGCTCGAGCGTAACAAAAGAGTCTTCAGGGAGGAAAGACTCAACTCACATGTTATTATCATTAAAACAAAGTTCCTTTGGAAAGAAAGTCTCGGGGATTATCTTCCGGAGCTGAACCTGAGTCAGCAGGACTTAGATTGGGGCGCCTCGATGGGCCTTCATTTTTCTGACAAAACTAGGCACCACAAGATTACAAAAGAATGGCAATTCAGGGGAAAGGAGAACGGACTGTCGGATTTGCTTCTCAGGCAATCCAGATCCTCTTTGTTCTTTGATAGAGCAGCAAAAGGCAATCCTGAATTCGCTGGAGCAGGAGGCATTATAAAAAACAAAGAGGGCATAACAGTGGCAAAGTTCGCTCGGGGGTTAGGGCAGTCAACTAGCATGCAAGCTGAAGCCTTGGCACTTCTGCAAGGCCTTAAGCAAGCAAAGGTTATGGATCTCTCAGAAGTTAGCATCATAGGAGATTCTCAAGCCATCATCAAAGTCTTAGTAGCAAACTCCTCTCTTGTAGACATCAGCCTGGCAAGAATCATTTCAAGAATCAGAACCTTGATGAAATCCTTCCGGACTACATCTCTCCTCCATGTTTTGAGAGAAAATAATAAAGATGCTAATATAGAAGCCAACAGGGCAGCTCCTCTTTCCGCTGGCTGTCTCTTGGTAGATGAAATTGAGAGTTGGGACTCCATTCCATAACGTTTGTCATGTTCTTCTGCATTTTGATGAACCAGTTTGTTTGTTTATTTAAGTTAGGGAAAATAACTGAGATAATTTCGATAGGCTGGAACAAAGTCCGCGGGTATCTAGGAGTCGGGACCACTGACCAGCTAGTGGAAGGAAATTTGAAGGGCTATGCCTGACCAAATGTGACCGGTGAAAGGCATTTTGGCCAAAGATCAATATAATTCCATACCCGTTCTTGTTAAAAAAAAAAAAAAAAATACAAAAACAGAAGATATTTTCTTGAGATTCTATTCATCAAACACTTGCTCCAAAGTCATGTACATTATGCATGTACCAATATAAACTACAAATGCTCATTTAACCAATGATTTAATCAATATAAATACCAGCAATTAAAGGGTTTAAACGAGCATAACACCACACATAAGATCATGAAATTTAAATTCCTAATTGGAATTGAATTCACAAGATTTAATGAATAAGTTTTGGCTGACAATTTAAATAAAAACTTCAAAATATTTTTGGATTTTGATACTATTGAGCCAATTTTTTTAGTATTTTTAGGAATATCTATATACGGGTAATTTAGAGTAAATTAATAACAATTTCCATGTCATAGAGGAAATCAAGTTTGCCTACATTTGAGTATTGTATTGCAATGATCAACTATGAATAAGTAAATCTACCATTTTTAATTTCTCATTATAAAAAGATGTAAATTGCAAAATTTTCATAAAGAATCTCAAACAAAATGATCAAATATTCATTTGGAATCAAATAGCACAAGTCATAGAGTAAAATCAGAGGCATTTATTACGTAATTAAAATCATGCACTAACATAAATGTTACAATTCATTACACATGAGCACTGAAAATGGTATTGAAAAATGTTGGCATTTCAAAATTGATTAAAAACATCCAAGTCTACAGTGTTTACTGATTCTGAACCCTTTGCATCAACACATAAAGGTCTATAAATACTAAAATATAAAAAAATAAAATAGGTCTTGGAACATGAAAATGAATAATTTTTCCTAAAGTAAATATTGAATTCTAAAATGTTGTATGTTCAATTCAAATCTGGCCGGCAAGCAGGGATCTTCTCTTCATCTTCAGAGTCTTCATAATTGATACCAAGTAACAAGTCAAGTGCATGTACTTTGATATGAGCTTCCCATTGTGAATATAACTCATACAATGTAGAGATATAAATGGGAGGAAACTGATTGATGTTAATCATACAGTTGGCAATTAATCCTTGTGCCTCTTTCTTCTTCTTCTAATATTTGACCTCAAACTTGGAAATAAGCATAATTTGCTCAAAAGGCAGTTGCATATTTTTTTGGAAACTTTGTTGTGTCCAAACTGTAATTTTTTTATTTCTACCTAGTCCTTGGCAACAAGATCTTCTGTGGGTTGTTTTAATTCTCCTGGAACTGCTTCCTTTAATGACTTGTTGCATGATAGGTCAAATTCTTCTATAAAGTCTATTCCTTTTTCCCAAATTGATAAACATTGCTCATATGCCATTTGTATGCATGCTCTGATTTCTTTTTGCTCTTTCTCCCTGCAACTTAGCGAAGAAAACATCAATCTTTTGTCTCTCTTAGAAACTCTTCAAATTTCAGTACATTGAAATTCGTTTTCCTAGTCAAGTATAGACATAAACTTGTTTTTAATTGATTTGTCTTCCTCTACCAATGAATCAATTCTTTCACTTAGATCTTTAATTTCTTGATAAACCATTGAGATTTTGTCCATTTTTTTTATAGAAGTTTGATTGATTCTTCCTTAAAATCAAACAAAAAATTTCGAGACTCTATATTTCCTGTTGATTCTCATTCACTTGATATTTGAGAGATTCAATTTCCTATCACAAAGTTGTGACAATAATGACATAATTGTTTTCTGCTTCTTTCTTCTAGATATCGATCTAATCTTCATGTATTTTTCTCAATTCCTGAATCTCTTCATGTTTTAAATTCGTTTGTTCCAATTATTTCTAAAAATCTTTCTGTGGGTTTTATCTTTCTACGGTAGATCCCTTAATTAAATTAGCAAAATTCCACTGTCATTTCTCTTCACTGAGCATTTCATTTTTCTTCAGTTTTTCCTCCAAAACTTTATTTTTTTGTAAATTGTCATCATATGAAGCTGCAAGCTCATTCAAATGATATTGATTATAATTGACAAAAGCTCCTAAATCTTGGAAAGATACCTGAGCTTTTTCTTTTACGTCTCCCTGGGCCTTTTGGCTGAATTCAGATACAGTTTCCAAAGTATCATGTTTTCTTTTCTTTGTTCTTCGGACAACTGATTTTGTTTGAGTATTAAAATAATAATCTATCAAAGATGGAATATTATCCACAATTGGCTCTAATTCAAAAACCACTTTAAACAAGAATAAGTCCCAAGGAATCTTAGTAGACATCGGTGTTACTAATGCCTGAGGAGATACAATATACATAGCAGCCAATCTGTTATACGATTCCATTTTTTGTTCATTTTTCTTGGTACTAGTTTCAATAGATACCTGTTTTTCTTTCTCCTTAGGTAGTTCCATTTCTTTGACTTTTGCACTTTCTGGTTTCTCTTGCTCTGTTTTCTCAGGAGAATTAGTGACAATAATCTCATGTTCAATTGTTTCTTCTTTTTTCTTTTTCTGGAGTATTTTCTCTTCTTGTAGCTTCGCATTCCTCTTTAAGATTTTGTAGTGATGTGGATTGAACTTCTTTACCTGTGACAACAAAACCTTTTAATTTTTAAATTTCTACTACTTTTCCCTTCTGAGAAACAATAGAAGGCTCTAAAGTGAGTTCATTGAAATTAAATTGCAAAAATTCAGTAGACTTTAACTCTTCGAATGAAATGTTAAGATGTAGAGCCTTTTCCTTTGGAAAATTTTCGTATAGTTCCTCTTTAAATTCTTGTAATTGTCGTCTTGATTCACAATGTAGGAACTTGCCTCTTTGGACAACTTGCTGAAAATAATCAATGCACATAAAAACCACATCGAAACGTGGTTCCTGATGAATAATTTTTTTAATATAACTAACTATTATATAATGATTTTCAAGGAAACCTTGAGGATCATAGTCATAATAGAGCAATGTAAATAACCAAATTTCCTGGAGCTCTTCGGATTCTTTGATTACATGTTCTTTGTCTCAGATATTAATGTCGCAAACTTTATTTGGAAATTAAGCCAAAGTTTCCTTTGCAGCTTACTCAACTTTTTGGCTTTCCCATACAAAGCAACTTTATTAGCCACTTCTCTTAAAGCAAGTCTTTCAGGAATATATCAGGGCAAAAGATGGGGACCAACTTCGCTGCCAAAAACTCTAATGTAGGAGAATAATTCTTCAACAAACCAACGAACTATTGATTCTAGGCCTTCTTTCAGATTATCACTTATTATGGGTGGTATTGTTCCAAACAAGACTTGATGCAAAGGAATCAAAACACAGTGGCAAATATCATAAAAATGGTATTTAAAATTACACTCCCATAAAATAGGAGCATAATTTTGAATCGATAGTTGTTGGTCAGATGTGTAATTCGATTTCATGAGGGGAAATGGGACTGAGGCAATAACAACATCTAACAAATAGGCAAACATACAAAACATATAACTGAATGCGGGGGGGTATGACACTGACAATTTCACTAAATCTGTGATATTTTGTGACAACAAGCCAACCCAGTTTAAGCATTTCCCCTCATCCAAAATACTATGGATTATTAGGATCCATTTAATTTTACAATACTAAGGATCTTGTTCCCCATATAATCTGCTTAGCATTTTAAGAAGAAATCTAACATGCTTCTTAAAAATAGCTATTGGATAGTCCTTTTTTCCTTTGAGCTTGAAACCTTTTGCTTCTTCTCTCAACCATTCTTCAATTAATATATCATAATTCTCTTGACATTTCTTCAAGGTAGTACTTCAAAACTTATGAAGGAACTCAAAATTAAGTGGGATTTACGGGGGACTAAGCTTATATATGGCCGAAAACACTTCAGATTTCCAGGAGGCTATCACAATTTCTTGATGGTCAGATATTGTTCGGGTTTTAATATTAGCGCGAGAGATAATCCACGAAATCATGTCATAATAGGGAAACATTCTAGCCCTAGTTTCTATTTTATGTAACTCTATTCTCTCATTGCTTCAAACCATTTTTTCTTTGTTTCACTAGCTCTTGGGCTTTTTAACCATTCTCTTTTCTCAAAGAATTCAAAAATCTCCTGCCAGCTCATCGTACTTGTTTTTTGTGTCTTGTAGGTTGAATCTAACATGAGTAATGCACCAAAGGTCACTTGTTATGCTGATCCAACATCCATGCTCTTAATATTTTCTTTAATCTGCTCTATTTGTTGCTTTTTTGCTACAGATTTTCCCTTTTTTCCCATTATATAACTTGTAAACAGTAATAGAGGATATGAGACTTTTTATTATTTGAAATTTGAAATTGAATTCAAGAATTTGTAAAAGAAATAATGTTATGCTTACACAATTTTTTTTGAAATTAGTATTGTGTTTCCTTAATTTAATGATTCTTGCAATAGGACTTGAGGAACGAACATGCAACCAAAACACCCAAAAATCTCAATTTGGAGATTTTGCATTTTTTGGCATTTTAAGAGCTGTAAATATTAAGAAAGAATATATAAGTTTTGATTATTCAAAATTTGGAATTGAATTCAACAATTTGTAAAAAAAATAGCATTATACTTACACGATTTTTTGAAACTAGTACTGTGTTGCTTCAATTCAATACTTCTTCGAACAAGAGTTAAGAGAACAAGATGCAGGGAAAAGACTTGAAAATCTTAAATTTTCCACTAGAGAGTTTCCTTTTTTTGGCATTTTATGACCTTAAACGTCAATACAACATACAAAATTGTTGCTAATTTAAAAGTTGAAATTGCACTTAGGAATCTCCAAAAAAAAATGAGGTTATCCTTACAAAGAGTTTTTTGAAAATGGTACTCGATGTACTTAATTCAAATATTCTTTGAACAATATTTCAAAAAAGAGCATGCAGGCACAATAGCCTAAAATCTTAAAAACCTATTTAGAAAAATGTGAAAATCGCAAACAAATGTGTGCATTAATTCCCTGTAAACATGCCAACTATTTTTCTTTTCAGAAATCGAGAAAGCATTAAAAAATTATTATTGATTTAACAAATAATAAATTGAACGTGAAACAGGAAATTTTGAAAATATTTATTAACAAGCGCACTGGACACAAATCAACAAAAATAGTATTTTATTCGCAAGACCAGATGGATCAGAAGTTGGGCAATCGTCCACTTGGGTGTTTTCTTATTTTATGATTAATTTGTTATATCGCGATTTCGACTATACTATAGTCAACTTTTCTCTTTATTGCATTGATTATATAGTCTTGAGGTCAGACAATCAAGCATTTTTTTTTTGGGATTCACCTATTGTATCCCAACCCCAACTATACCATAGTCGAGTAATTTCATTAGGCTGAATAGTTTGAAGGTTAGGCAATGCTAGGGTCCGGAGGTTGCTCAAATTATTTATAATAACATTCCTAGTCATCCCGACTTTCTAGTTGCGTGGTTGGAAGGTCGGGTAGTCTAGAGGTTAATTTGTATACAAAATGTTTCTCGATCAATTCTGCGACTTAATTCTTCAAAAAAACAAAAAATTGTTTAACACTTTTTTTTCTTTTTTTCTTTTTTAATGCACGAAAGAAAAAAGGCTTATTGTAAACCCGATAACAAGAATTGAAATTGTTGCCTGAATTTTTAAATTATATCTTGCGTATAAAAAATTACAGATGTGTATCATGGAATGAATGGGTATCTCTTTTTTATTTCGAACCATGAAGAACATTAGTAGTAACACACATCCTTTTTATTCCTCTTGTGTTCAATTAATTTATGCTCATGTCTTAACTACAATTAAGAATAAAAATCGCTGACATATGCAATTCTACCTTCAGCTCTTGTGTGTTTTGTACTTATATTTAGCAATAAAGACTCGATTTGTAAATGTCTAAATAAATTTTTGGATTCTTGTTACTTGAAACTAGCGATCAAGGCTAGATTCGGTAATTTCTAAATAATTGTTTACATGTTTCATAGTAAAAATTACTAATGTAGACTGTGTTTGATAACCACGAAGCAAATTGTTCAAGTATCTGAAAGCATTTTATATACTTGCTATACATAGAACTATTCCTCCAACTAAAATACAAGGTTGCTTTGATTTTTTTTTTCCAAAGCAATCAAAGATATTTTTGCGACAAAATGCTTTGAAGACACTTGTATCATGTGTAGCGATATTGCAGTGAAAACAATGAATAAGAACCATATCAAAATAATAGGGGAAAATGAGTAACAAATAATTTGGATTATGAATGTCTGAACAAAGGAGAGTATATCTATGATCACCAAAAATATCATAGCTATCATGTTTTTCACTGGTTTCCTCTCTGGTGGCATAGATTTCCAATTATATTACATAATGCATAACTGCAAAATCAGCAAGAAGAAATCTATGAACATTGACCAGGTACATGAAAGGAAATAACACTGATAGCATTTGTCTTTATTTCAATGAGAATCCTGGAAAAGGAGTAGGAAAATGGAATATTTATCAATCATTGGAAGATATACGTTTTGTCCTTTGTTAAAAAAAATGTGTTAATCAGCACTATGATTAGGGTTGCATAGAGATACTTCGCATGTCCAAGGATCCTTAGATTGACTTAATGTTAACCAATGTTTTTTATTATTCACAACTCACTCATGAAATATTATTTCTATACCTCTAGCTAAATTGGATGAGAAAATACGAAAAGAGATATGAAAAACAAGGCAAACCTACAAATTATATTCTAACAACGATGACAATAGAAGAGTATCCAGAACACATGGTGGTTCTAGTGTTCAGGAACCATGAAATTTCATGCAAGGTTGACAACTGAGACAATATAAGCACAGATCAAACATAACCATGTAAAGATTTCTTAATATGTGACAAAGAGCATTTTCCCATGTACATGAAAGCATGTTTTCTTTTTTTTGTTGTTGTATTAAAACAACAATACCTAGATTTCACTAGATATCAATATCGAGTCGAAGCACATATGGAGACCTTGTAGAGGCCTAGTACAAAAATCAATATATCATAATTTTTCTTGTGAAAAAAAACATTAGTATCAATGTAAAGCAAAAAAGTTCAAAAAGGAAAAGAGTAAAACATGTTATTTATGACTCCCTCATTTACCTAGAAATGAGTTTCACATTATTGTTGTTTTTCTAGTTTCTGGATTAGTGAGCTAGTATAGCAACTTGTACCATTATGCAAACAAAAGAACAATATAATACGAAACCCATCAGAAAGGCAACAAAATGAATAATTTTCAAAAGCATATGATAAAACAAATACTAAGATTGAAAATCACAAAATTATAGGCGAAATTATGCATTGTGAGATTAATTATCGTATTAACATTAAAATATTAAAATGTGCAATACATGCAGACTAGTTTCAGTGCCAAAAACGAGTGCATTATTAACTGTATCGTGATTATGTGGATACATAACACTGCTATATTGAGTATATCAAATGGCATATGAGTGTACTCAAAGAGTATTTCATAAAACTTCCCAGCAAGATTAAACAATAGGTAATTGTTTTGTATGATTAGTTTTGTTGTGCTAATAACAATTACAAATTTATAAGCACGTGCTTGCTTATTGCTTCTTGTGCTGAGGTTTCCTTAGTTGTTGGTGCTTACAAATAGGTAAATTTCTTTAATTTAAACAAGACATTCATGAGAAAAATAGCTTCAAAAACTAATAATGAATAGAAAACATGTTCAGTGTAGAAAACCATCAAATTTATGCATTAACACAGTGTTTTGATGAAGGAGTTCACCCCTCCTGGGCTACATCTCCTTGGTCCAACTTCCATGGATTGGCTATATGTATTAGCTCAATGTGGAATAAATGTTGTTTACAAAAATCTATGGCTCCTAATACCTACACCAATGTGTTCAGAATGTCCAAATTAGCGAAAAACTACTATTAGATCTCTGAAAATTGACTCTGGTTGCTCTGTGCATGACCCCCTTCCTTGGTGGCCCTAAGCTTCCACGAACTTCTTTGTGGAAAAATCACATGTAGAAGTCTTATATTGCCTTTGAAACTTGTACTACTGAGTTCATAAGGTCTAAATCATCCAAAATTAACTATTCATTTTCCAAAATTAGTCAAAAATTGAGCAAGATATGCTTCATTTA
This sequence comes from Pinus taeda, assembly GCA_000404065.3. NCBI lineage: Eukaryota > Viridiplantae > Streptophyta > Pinopsida > Pinales > Pinaceae > Pinus > Pinus taeda. The sequence goes on from APFE030515736.1 coordinate 184,309, forward strand.
ATTTTTCCCTAAGAAACCTCGCTAAATCTGGAGAGACTCCAGTTAAGTCCGCCAAAACTGGTTGTTCCACCAAATTTGGTGCTCTGCCGAAATTGCCGCCAAATTAAACTCTAGTTAATTAATATTAAACAGGTTTAATTAATTTTTAAGTGTGATTAAGGGCACGCTTAGCATTGGCCCCAGCCCTTGGTTCGGGTGCATGGTCGCATGGGGTGGGGGCTAGCCCGCAAGGCTGGCTCCCCTCCTTCCCCCGTTGTCAGAAGTGTATACATTTCGTGGGCAACACCTTCGATGGTTTTGACGGTGGTCCGTTGGTATGGCATGGAGTTTGGGAGGGGGAGGTCATAGGTTCAAACTCACCCTTTGTCCATCCCATATACATTTTACCACACCAAATTTAAATGCGCCTTTCAAATATTAAGTGGACTTTGTATTTAATGTATACCATAATTCAAAACTTTAATTCGGAACTTTGGATGGTTTAAATATATGTGGATTTGTAATGAATTAATATTAAATATATTTGATATGTAAAATATATATAATTATATATATTATATTATAATATATTATTAAAACCATATAATATAAATAAATTATATATATGTAATAATATTTAAATAACTAAAAAAAATGCAAATTCCACCTTAGAGGCCAATTAAGCAATTTCACCTTCACAACCAAACTAGCGAATCCGGAGGTGACACTTGTCACAACCCCATTGGGCAAAAACTGAAAAATATTTCCCTTGCTGACTGGAGGGCCATGTCATCATTCTGTCCTATTCTGCAATTTTTTTAGTTGTTTAGGAAAACGAACAATAGGCATTTTCTCTTTCATCCGGGCTCTGTTTTTAGTGAAATGAATTGTGCTGCGATCGTCTTGACAAAGTGGATGCAGTCATACAGTTTTCGAGCCAATCTGACAACTTTATTTTTTGAGCTAAACACTGAGCACCTGATCATTCCTCCCCACTACAAGCCTTTTGGACCCCAAAAGATACTATTATCTAACAAGTAGATGAGGGTACAACCCCCTCACCTTTCCAAGCTCGATCCAATTGGATTTTCACGAATTTGTTTCCTTGAGCTTCTCTTTAAGGAAATCAACATTCACTTACCTTGAGGACCCCGTTCTATACCTGTACTTGTCTTTGCCCTTTCCAAGCTGATCTTGCACTGTTTGTTGCACCATTTTCAGTTGTTCATAGAAACTCATGGTTTTGTCCATGTCGCCATCAAAAGAAACATCCTTCTTACCATGACGACATAACAAAATATAATGCAAATGGATGACAAATTTCACTACTTTGTTTTCTTGACTCAAGCCCGATTGTACATCTTGAAAGTATGAAATTTTCTGAACATAACTTTTATGTAAAACATAATGACGCCTGAATACAACAATTACATAACCAATCTGCCTAAAAGGCATAACAACAAACTTGTTGCTTATATCTCTTTTGTACCTTCGAACCAAGTGAAATTTTTGACAAGTATCCATCCAATGAAAGTGCATGGATCACTGCAACTTAATATTTATACCATGAAAATCTTCTGAATGAAATAAGATGGTGAAGTTGCTTGCATAAACCTGAAATTCAAAAGAATCTTTCAAATTTGAAAGAGCGGAAAAAAGAATTGAACTGATCTTTTGGTTTGAAGCAACACATGTCTCTTGTTGTTTGCCTCCCCACTGGAAAACTTTGCACACACATGACAATGCATGCCAAGGATCTTCGAAAGAAGAAATGTCAACAACAACTCTCCTCCAACATTGGGCTGCTCCCAACAAACCTCTTATCAAAATGACGATCTTGGGCATTGACCAATCAACAATGGCATCCAACTTGGAGAGGCTTGCCTTCAACTTACCTCCTCCAATATCATGGCCCAAATGCATCAAAGAAGTGAAACCCAACTTGTACTTTGATATCTTCAAAACATCAAACAATGTTCATTCATAGATGACATGTGCATAAGAAAAATTTCTAAACATGTTTATGTCACCCAAGTGGACAATTTCTTCAAGACATGACTCTTTTTTGCCATAATTCAAATACATGTATGTAATAGAAGTGCTACAAAGAACATACAACATGAAAGCCATACAAATCATTCTTGTTTAGTGTTATGTATATTCTTGCACTGACTTCTTTTTACAACTTTGCTTTGGCGAAAATTACTCCTTTTGTCCTCTTTCTTGAAATATTTACCATTCCTCTTTGACACCATAACCATCAATGCACAACATGGCGTGAGGGATGATTGAATGAGCCCATTGTTCAACAAACTTTTGCATTGCATTGGTGTCTCTACACTTTGCAATTTTGTCAACCTTTGCATGTTAACATCACAAAGAGAAACCTCTTGTTGCAAAGATATTTCATGTGAAGTTTCTTTCTCTTTGAAGGACGATTCTTTCACAACCTGAAATATTTCATCACTCTGATGAACTGAACTAGCATTTACTTGAACATTTTCATAAACAATATCATCATTTGGCTTGAACATGAGAAGTACTAAATTTTTACTTGAATTCACTAGTCTTTTTTCCTGCCCTGCATTAACCAAAGAAATGTTCATCTTTTTGCGATGGGCTCTCACTATATACTCCACACCATCCTTGAACAAGTGATACTTGTTTTCATGGTGGTAAAATACTGCATTTCGGTCATACAAATATGGACTACTTGTTATTTTTGGGTTGTTTTTTCATGTTTTGTTGGGAATTTTGGGCTCGAGTACCTATTTTGAGGTAATAGTTCCTGTTTGATCAGTAACTATGTTGAGGAAGCACTACAATGCACTATCTCCCTTTGAGGTGGTGCGTTGGGCGCAATTCTCTAGTTTTCTAAGCTAGTTCCCTTCAAAATTTCTCAAGTTTTTTGCATGGAATGAATCCTAATGAATCTCCTTATGATGTTTAAGGATTTCATTGGATCAAAATGGCCTTAATATGGAGGGAAAGATAACATGATATGAATGCAAAAAAATGACCCTGCTACCATCCAGGCACTAAAAAAGTATGGATTAGTGAAATTCTTCTATTTACGTGGTATGAGGCAGCAAATGGAGTTGCTAGAAGATCTTATTCATTCATGCGATGTTCAAGCTCAAGCATTCAGATTAGGAGAACATCTACTCGAGATAAATGTAGAGGACATATATTTTTTTATTGGTTTATCTATGAGAGGTGCCCTCGTTTCCTTCTTAGGGAGGAGAAGGGGTGGAGACACAGTGAAGGATTACATTGCCACTCATTACAGACCTTGAGCCTAGCTAACTAGGGATGAGAAAATCAACATAAAAGATGTGACTTGATTGCCTTTAATAACTATCATATTCATTATTTCTATATTGGCTGGTAGGTCTACACTTCACATAGCCAATAGGTCATACGTGCAGTATGCCCTAAAATGTATGGAGCCAATTGTTTTCAACTAGAGCGAGGGAGCGTTGGTCAACATGAAAGAGAAACTAACTAAAGCAAGAAGTGGACAATTGAAATTTGTTGGGTATGGTTTGATCTTGATCTCCTTTGCTTTAGAACGGATTCCATTGCTACAGCCTCAACATGTCACACTCAAGCCCATTGATTTGAGAGTTTCGCGGATGAGGAGGCGTATAGATCCTATGTCTCGACATGCAAGTCTATCGACGATCAATGTCTCACCAGCCTTCTTTAGATGGATACGCAAGCAAATCATTATGATAAATGATTATCCATACATAGGGATGGACTTTCGTGGAGATCCTAAGCTCATGCTTCGTGAGGGTGAGCAGTGGGGTGCTATACGTACAACATTTTAACCATTTTTTATTTTAAGTTTTACAATTTTTTGTGTGTTTTTAAATGTATCTGAGACCAAACTATTGATTTGTTGATGCAGATATTGGGCCCGTTCGACCTATAGGTACTTCATATATCCATCATGCGGGAGACCCACAGCAGGCGGTAGCTCCAATATAGGTTTTTGTAGTAGGATGATATGTACTACAAGATCTCAATGTGGCTGAGACCCTAGCAAAGGTAGAGCACCACATGGAGGGGCTGACACATGGGATAGATGAAGCTACAGTCGACTAGCTTCCTATACAACTTCAGCAACACACTATTGGAGTGCCAAGTTGTATTGGTCGACTACTGCACAAGATAGCCCGTGCAATGGCATGTTATCATGAGCACTATGATTAGTCTATTAGGAGGATTATAGCCATATTTGCATGCATTTTTTAATATGATAGGTCATGTGGCCATATGTGTCTCAGGCACAAATTTTGTAAATCCAAACCTTTATATATAAAAACTATGTTCAATGTTTCCTATCTTCCTATTATTACTTTCAATGGATGTGATCTGTATTGAAATTTATTTACATAGGTCATGAATGTCTATCTAACACATGATTAGCCAATGTATCTGTCAATGTGTTTAGATTTCTAGAAACACGTTGGTATTAGATGAAATAAAGTGTCTTTCTAGAAGGTGAACCCTCAAGAACATGCAAAGAATAGTTGGACTTATAACTGAATAGACATTACTCAATTGTAGTACTACAAGTTGTGAGTCAAGTATGATGACTAAACGACGAATATGTAAAATAGCATCAGACAAAAGCTCAACCACTGTGTTATGCTCAGTGATGTTATTAGTAGAGCGACCAATATAGATTCCTCATAGACTAACTCGCCATTTGGAGCAAAGATAGCCCATGCTGAGGAAGACAGGTTCTAAGTACTACGATTATCGCCATCAGCATAACCAACATATGGTTCAGAGGATGTCGACATTTGCAAACCAAATGTAAACGGGATCAACAGAAACTGTAAGAAACTCTGAAGAGACACACTATAAACACACTCAACACACCTATATACAGTATGTACATAGTGTACTACGCAAAGAATCAAACATAGTATTTTTTGAGGTAAAACCCATTTCTAGGCTACTCCAATCGAACTCCATCAAAATTAACTAGCTCATAGGCCCCTTTAGCAAGAACACGCTTGAAAATACATGGACCTAGCCACATGGGTTGGAACTTTCCTGATCCTAATTTGTCATATTCTTAATCAAATAGAAGGATAAGCTTTCATTATGAGAACACACGAGGCTTGACATTTTTGTCATATTTCACCTTGATACATTTCTTATAGGCTTCATTATCCATAGCGGCATCTCGTTGAGACTCATCTAAGCTTGCCATATGTAGGAGATGTTCCTCTTCTATGGAAGTAGCAGGAAGAATTTATATAGCAAACTTCAAGACAAAATCTCACATTCAATCGAAAGGATAACTTCTAGACTATAAACCAACTAAAACGATGTGAATCCAGTAGCAGTCCTAACGAAGGTTCAATATGCCCACAAGGCAATATAAAGAAGCAACTCCTACTCTAACTTATGGACCCCTACCATACGTTGAAATAGCCTCAAATTCTCCATTTACTTGAGGGTGGTAGGGAGTGGAACTTTCATGAGATAGTCCCAACTTGGAAGTTCGTTTGGACATCATGTGATTGCGAAAGTGTTTCGCATGGTCCATAACTATGGCTTGCGAAACACCAAACTATGTAGTTGTTTCACCAATATTGTTAAATGTAGGCATCGCCTTAGCCCATTTAGTAAAGTAATAAACCGCTACAATAATATAGCCATGCCCCCCAACCGAGTGACGGTTACATGTCATAAAATTGATACCCCATTTCGCAAAAGGACCTACGATGATAACAAGATGAAAAGGAAACTCAACTATATTGGGTTGATACAAGTCACTAAGATTATCCTCAATGGAATCTGATAAGTAGGAACGATGGTGGTGATCATCCCACGGCGCGTTGTCTGGAATCATGATCTCCATGATGCTTTCATCGGTAGAGAATGTGTGACAGAATAGATCAGGAGAAATGCCACAATCCATTGAATAATCAATCCAATTGAACGAACAGGTAAGATGGGGACAAGTCGCACAAGCAGGATAAATATCTTCATAATCAATCTCAATAGGGCTCAACGACATTCAGTCACCAAAACTGTTGATGTTAGTTTCATCTATTACAATCCAAGGATCGGTTTGAATAGTAGAAGATGATATAGTATTGATATAGGAAACCAAAGGTGAGTTGTCGGGAAGCGAAGGTGGAGGAAGCAAAAAGGTTCCCATGAGAGAGGAATCCTTAAGTAGTCCAACCCCGACATGTTGATAAGGGTGTAGATTTTCCCCTACAAGAGGGACATTTCATGTAACTTGAGAACTAGAGGCAAAGAAGGTCAGTTGATCAATGGCTACAATCTCACCTTTATGGGGAAATGCGACCATCCGGAAATAAGTTGAAACAACAACATCCATGGTGTAAACCCACATGTGACATAATAGAAGGTTATAGCCAAGCGGTTCTTCAATAACTTCGACTTCTATTGATACAGATTTACCTCCTAATTCTACTTGCAAGGAATTCAAAATACCACAAGGTTTATATGTTCGTTCCTCAAAAGCCTTCAAGGTGGTGGGTGACTGACTCAATTGAAGAGAACCAATCACATTCCAGCAGGATAAAGACATAATACAAGTCAAGGATCCTTCGTCTACAATAGAACGATGGATGTTCTTACCACGGAAACAACCTGGATCATAAAATCCAATTGAGCCAAAAGTCGAGGTGAATAATTCTCATGATTGAAAATGAATAGTTTAGAATCTGAAGGATCAAAACATCTGATGGCAGAAAGAAAATCCTTCTTAGGCGGGATAGTTTTGCAACACCTCGAGTGTAGACATAGCTAATGGAGACTGAGTTAGATCCTGTTATAATTTTGGGCAGCTCGCGCATGAGGGTTGAAAGCAGATTTATGAATAACGCCCTTTGGAGACTTAATGGTTAATTCCATAGGAATCGTAGGCGAAGTAGGATCCGATGGAGATGGAGTCTAACTCATAGGTTGATCATTAGCCTGACCGTTCATAGGATTCACATTACCATAGTCTTTACTTCAAGTGGCGACCATAATATCATATTTCGGCTTTGCGGAGGAAAGCATTAAAACTAAGTTAGAGGAAGTAGGGTCTCGAGCAACCATGTGAGTCTCATGATTGGGAAACAGGTTAGTCAACACAGTGGGAGAAGTAGAAGATTTGAGGAATTGATTCACTTCTACCTGGTGAGGACAATAATGAATGAAGTGTTCCTCATTACAGATCAAACATGGATAGTGAGGCTTCCATTTCTCATCAAAGTACTGATTTGTTTTTCTATCCCGTGGAGGAGAATCTTTCTTCTGCTTGCCTTTACCTTTCTTCTTACTTCCTAGTTGTTGTTGAGATTTACCTTTATTAGACTAAACGATATTAATCTTGGAAGTAGAAGTTATGGGAGGATTGGATGGAGGGTTTTGGGCAATCATAAGAGTAGCACAAGATGGTTTACTCTGAGACTGTGTATTGGCAAAACCAATCATGCCATCAACAACATGTGATTCTTTACTAGGAGGCTTAGGAACAATGTTCGAGGGTCTCAAAGCATTCAGTGTTTTCTCATAAAGCATGATAAATTGGGTATAAATGAGATCCAAGTACTGGGCATGAGCAATCACTTGCTCTTCAGTCACAACTCCACCCTTAGCTACATCTTTTGTGATTGATGGTAATAGAGATTTAATGAACCATTCTGCTAATAATTAATTAGGAACATAAGTCTTAACTAATCGACGACGACGTTGCCACTCATGAATATGATTGGAAATGTGAGTAGCATTACTCTATTTAAAATTAGTCAAAAGTTTCATTCCAATCTCATATTGTATGGGAAACTAGAAATGTGTTAGGAATGTAGTGGCTAAGGAGCTGAAATTATTGAATGAAGCTCTAAGTAATTTGATATACCACTTATACACAAAACCTGCAAGTGTACGTTGGAAAAGACGTAATCAAATGGAATCATTATTCAGGGAGCTTCAAGAAAACCATAAATGATAAGTCATCATGTGCGTGGATGGGTCTTCTCCAAGGTTCCCATTAAACTTTGGGATATCAGAAGGCAATTTAGTAGGAATTATCGGACACCAAGGAGAATGAGTAATAGGATCATTCGTGAGTTGAGTCAAATCTTGCAATTCAAGAGTTGCCACAAAAGGTAACTGCCTATTAGAATCTGGACGAGGATAGCCCTGATAGGACAGAATAGCTTAGGAAACAGGAATTTGGGTTCCATAATAAGGAGGATTTTGATAAAGAGGAACCTAGGTACCAGAATATGGAGGATTTTTATAACCAATATATGTATATCCTTGTTGTCGAGATCCATGATAACCTTGCAAATGCTAGAGTGTCTAGGTTTAGACTTGTTGGCCTTGATAATGCACTTGAGGGATACCTTGAAAAGGTTGATGTTGTTGTCCCGTGATATTTTTCATCATTCCAACACAAGGCGGAGTCGATAAAGGTTGTGCCATTAAATATGCAGTATGTCCTATCGGGAGAATACCTTGTCTAAGAAGTTGAGACTGTGAGGCACCTTGTAGAGGCTGAGTATGCAGGACCTGGGAGATACCAGATACTGTTGGAATAGATTGAGTCATAGTGACATCCTATAAAGGTTGGCTCACATTTATTTGAGCTTGTTGAGGTATAGATTGATAAGTATTAATTTTGGATGTAGATGGTATAGATTGATAATGTATAGATGTATTCACAACCGAACCAGGTTGGAATGGAAAAGTAGGTTGCCAAACATTAGCATCCAAACCTAAATAAGGAGGACTCAAATAAAGTGGAGCACTAATTTGTGGCATATTGATGACAGGTTACCCCCTGCCAAAGGAGGAGGTGATGATGGAGGCAACTGCCCACTAGGTGAAGGGTACCCAACATAAGGATAATTGGATTATTGAAGGTATCCACTAACATAAGGAACAACCTGGTGTTCGATTATAGGTGTAGGTGGAGGAGAAAGAGCATATTGTATAGTTCTCATTAGAGAAGTGTCAGACGAAATTCTAGAAATAGAAGTCATGGGAGAGGTTCAGGACTAGATGTCGTACCATAGAGGGTACCAGATAATGATTGATAACTAGGTGGGACGGATGGGCCACCATATAGATTTGTCTCTGGTGATGTCACAAACATGGATGAGGAAGAAAAAGTGGTTGTCTCAACCAAAGTAGTAGGTTGGGAAACCATAGCAGATTCAGTCATAGTTAACAATCCCAATGATGATTGTTGCGAAAAACTCAGGGGTGAATTGAAAGGAACAAAATCTAATAAAGGAGGATGAGATAGAGTCTGAAGAAGAGAAAGAGGATAAGTCTGATAAATATGAAGCCCTCTCAAGTGAATAGGAGAAGAGGGATGAGGTTCTTCCTGTGGGATCTCTTAAATACTCACAAGTCACAAGACCAGGTGGAAGGGGTTCACAGTTAGGTCCAAGATATATAGTTGGTGGTTGTGTCTAAGACAAAGGGAGAGAAGGAGAAGGTCCTGAAGTAACAGGTAAATATGACTGAGGTATGTCAAGTTGAATAACCTCGGGCAATAAGGATTCAGGTACTTCTGTTTCAATTGTGTCTGATTCACCAAGAAGAGAAGATGCAATCTCAGGCTCAGAGCTGAAAGAGAAGGATGAATCTGGTGGATCAATTTTAGGAGGAGGACCAGAAGTAATTCCCAAAGTCCCTTATTTGGTAGTTTGCATCTTCTTATACTTCTAATGATGACTAGGATTTTCCTCTAGTGGAAGAGGAGGCTTATTTTCCATTCTATGTGAACAACAGGGGAAAGGTGTTTATTCTTCCAAGTTGGATTAATAAATTTTAACAATTAACCAAAAAAAAGGGGTAAACTAAGCATAAAGGTTTACCAAGCAACTGTGAACTGCAATAAAGTCCTTGGAGAACCAATGACTTAACGTGTGTGCAGGCAATCTCCCTTAACATTGTGTTCGATGTATCATGTTATACAAGGTAGTCGACTCGAATACCTATGGCGAGGATAACAACCTATGGTGGACTTCCAAAATATACTCGACGGTACGTGGAAGTGTAATCCATAGTAGTGTTGTCTAAAGCGTAACCATTCAATGAGAGTGTTCCCATATACTTATCAGAGCTCCATACAATATACCTAAAGGCATGCAGAGAATGATCTCATACACTTACGTACGTGGAACGAGATATCACCCCCGGGATACAATGCTAGCAAACAACGACAACACCGACGTTTAACAACACCAGAACGCATCTCTAGCCTAGACCTCTAAGTTTTTGCGTTATTGTTACAAATGATCCTTAGGTTGATTCAGTAAATTTTAATGTTTATCTAAGTTTCAGTTTTGGGGCTCACTACGAGTTTCACCTGAATTCCCAAAGATGCAAGTTAGCATGAAGAAATGAAATCTTTCACTTTCAATGAAAATCTATCTAAATGAGGAAAGAAACAAAGAGTATGTAACCTACAAAATGCAACAAGAAATATGCTAAGTGCAATTCCCTTTTAATGCAATTGTTCTAATATTGATGCACACACAAAACCATCTATGCAATGCAAAGAGATTTTTCTTGTCAATTCCAAATATGATGAAAACTAACAAACACTTCTAATCACCGATAAAAGCAAAATTTTCAGAACGATGACTAAAACACCAATTCATTCAAGCACTTAATTATCAAACAAATCAGTTTTCTAATGACCTAATGATAAGAACAAAGGAAAATATAAAAAAATCCTTATCAAAGGCACTCAAAACCGAAATAAAACCAAATGGAGGCTTCTGAGAGATCACAAGACACTCAAGGACTCAAGGAAGAGCAATTGCAACAAAGTTGGACAGAGAGTGAATCATACAAAAGCAACGTTATGTAAGAATAGGAACCAATGCAGGTGCCAAAGAGGCACCAGTGCTATGCAACGCAGGCACAAAGAAGGCTCAGGAGCGTTGCAACGCTCTGTCGCTAGACCAAAGGGAGTGTTGATAAGGGGATGCAAGGTTCCGACACAAAAATTGCAATTGAAACTCAATGAAAGGTATTCCTAGTTTTGTTCTTAACTGAGTAAGACAATGAAGGTTTGAGAAAAAGATCAAATAAGCACTAAGGACAAGGAAACCACCAAGGGAATACACCTATCCCCAACGGAGTCGCCAATTTGTTATACAAAATCTATGACGATGGATAGAAGTCTCTTCCCTAGATCTCATGGGCTGACCTAGAACAAAAAAAAAAGCAAAGAAACCAATGTTTTCCTTAAATTAAATGGACAGTGGGATGAAGCCTGCCTGGAATTCGTCGTAAGCCTTGTTCCTCTCTTAGCTTGTATGTTCCAATCCTATCTTTGATCATTGTAATTAGAACCTGCACAATTAGACAACATAAGCCAAAGATCTACGACATCTATGTAGCATCATCTAATCACTACATTCAATAGATCAACATGGTATTGAAATACATGAAATCATAACATCACATATATAGGAAAACAATGAAATCTTTGTATTAATAAAAATGAAAAGAGTTACAACCAAATATAGAGTTGATCTTGTAGAAGAGCTCCCCCAAGTTGACTTGTCCTTCCTTATCACAAAGTGTATCTCTATGTCACCATAATGCATGGAATAATGAATCTTACAAGAGTAGCATGAGGGTAGAATCTATCTCCAAAATCCAACCCTTAGCTTGTGGATGAAAATAAATATATAGAATGGGATGGTATGTTAGGAATTATTATCCATTTACCAATCTAGGCTTGAGATCCACTCTTAATGGGAGGATGTAGCAAAAAAGCACTTCATTTCGTTAATAGAAAAATATTGAACTATGCTTACAAACAGATTGGAAATAAGATAGCTCGGTGATGGTCGCTTATCTCTGAGAAGAGATGTGGTGGCTACATGGCTTTGAACTATGTTACAATTAGGCTCAAGGGCTTATTTATTATTGGAAAACATGATAAAATCCTAAACAACCAAAACCCTAACCCAACAGATGTAACACCAAGAGTTTGTGGGCCCCGTTGGGGTTAGTTGGGCAGCCAACTTCCCAGGGTCGTAACTTTGTTAGTTTGGCACGTACAATACCTTGTTGGAAAGGTTCCTCTTAGTACTATAGGTTTCACCGCATGTCCCTACCTATAGATACGGGCCTGCCGTAGACCCCAAAAAAACGTCGTTTAGGGGGTCAAAACTGCTCCGGGAGTTCAGGACCCGAAAAAACTACTAAAAATAGTAAATGCTGAAATAAACAAGGAAACATATGAAACTAATTGGAGGGGTCTAAGTGGAATAGGTGAGTGGCCACCAATATCCACCTAGATCATTACTCCCCCTTAGGAAGCAATGGTCCCCATTACGTGTAGAGCCTCCATGAGGTGAGGAAATCTATGTTGAACCTGGTCCCTGGTGAACCACTTGTCCTGGTGAACCACTTGCCCTGGTGAAGGAGTTGGCATGTTTTGACAACTCGATATAGTTGTATCCTCTATTGGTGAGTGTTCTTGATCTATGTGTCCGTGATCTAATCAGTTGTGGCATGTTCCATGCAGTCTGGGTTGAGCTCTGTTGGTGTGAGTTGTTCTGCAATGTCAAATGTGTCCAATAATGGTGGAAAGTATGGCTGAAAGCGATTTACATTGAACACTAGGTGTAGACCAAGGAACAATGGATGTTGAGCTCTAAGGCATTGTCACCGACGACCTTGGTGATGGTGTATGGCCCATATCAAAGCGGGCGAAGCTTGCAGTGGGGTCCAGCAGGCGCTCCTTCTGCAAATGTAGCCAAACTTTGTCGCCCACCTGGAACTTGTGCGACACGCGATTTTTATCATGGCGCTTCTTGCACTTAGCATTGGCTCTATCCAATATATCATGGACCTATTGGTGGATGTGTTGAATGTGATCAATGAAGTTGTTAACCCTTTCATCTTCGAATTGAACATGAGTTGAATCTCCCTGAGTGGCTGCAAATGGTATGGCCACATCAATGGGGCATAATGGTTGAACTCCTAGCCCTACCTGAAAGAGGTTGTGGCATGTTATGGAGAGCTCTATTGTAGTTGCGTTGGAAATAGGGCAGACTTTCATCCCACGTTCATGGATGCTTTGATTTGTACATGCGTAGAATGTGTATGATCATTCTATTGACAACCTTTGTTTGGCCATCAGTTTGGGGATGGAAAGTCATGGAATTAGAAAGTTTTGTATCCAGCATCAACCAGAGACTTGACCAAAATGCACTCAAGAATCTGTTGTCCTGATCTAGGACAATGGATTGTGGGATCCCAAAGTGTATCCATGCTCGCTCAAAGAAGAGCTTAGCATTGGCCTCTACTGTGATACTCTTCTTGCAATCCGTCATGATGACCATCTTAGAGAATCTGTTGATGACCATGAAAATGCACTCATTGTCATGCTTAATAGAAGGAAGGCCCGACATGTAATCCATGGAGACAGACTCCCAAGGTCGGCTAGGGTTAGGTAGAGGAGTATACAGGCCTTTCTTCTTGATGGTTGGTTTGGAAATGACGCAAGCAGTGCAGGATCTAATGTACTTCCCAACATCCTAACGAAGTTTCGGCCAATTAAAATATTTCTATGATACCACCATTGTTTTCTCTACTCTGAAATGTCTAGCGACCTCACTATAGTGCACCTCCCAGATCATCTTGGCACGCTCACTTGAAGGAACACAAATGTGTCCCAGGTGGCATAACAGTGCATCCTAAAGGTGAAAACTTTGAACGTGCTTCCCCTCCAAGAGTATCTGGTATATGTTGTCGAATTCTGGATCGCTCTTGTAAAGATGCGACCACCCTAATGTATCATGCCCATAGGAGTCGAGCACAGTGATCAGTGCCATGACCAGTGGTAGGTTGAGGCAATCAACAAAAGTATTGGTGTTGCCCTTCTCATACTTAATGTTCTAATGGAACTATTGCAAATAGGTGGACCATTTCTGATGGAAATGATTCTGCAACTTCCCTTGTGTTTGGATGAACTATAGAGATCGGTGGTCTGTGTGGATGATCATTTCCTTCCCCAAAATGTAATGCTTCCATTGATGTAGGCCTGCACAATGGAATACATTTATTTGTCTTAAGTGGGGTACTTTCGAACTGTGTCTGAAAGTGTCTCACTATGGTAATCCATTGGAAGCTCATGTTGAGTAAGAACTGCACCAATAACATAGTTGGAGGCATCTATATCAATCTCAAATGGTTGTTGTAGGTCTGGTAATGTGAGCACTGGTGCAGAACAAAGGCGATTCTTCAACTCGAAGAACGGTTGTTGTTGGGCTTCTGACCAAAAAAACTTTGCTTTCATTTCGCCCTTGGTGACTTGACTTAAAGGCCAAGTGATATGAGAGAACCCCAACACGAACCTACGGTAGACATTGGAAAGACCCAAAAAGATGCGGAGATCTATTACAGTGGTTGGGGCTGACCAATCCCGAATGACTTGTATCTTGCATGGATCCACATGTACACCCTGCTCATCAATGATGTACCCCAGATATTGAACCTAGGTCAAGCCAAAGGTGCATTTCTCTAAGTTAGCACACAGCTTGTGTTGGCGCAGGGTTTGAACAACCTGTCGAATATGGTGGAGGTGCTCTTCCCAACTCTGGTTGAAGATCAAGATGTCATCTAAATACACCACCATTAATGCATTGGTGAAGGGTCGCAAGATGTCGTCCATTAGTCTCATGAAGGTTGCAGGGGCATTCGTCAATCCGAACGGCATGACCAACCATTTGAAAAGGCCCTCCTTGGATTTGAAGGCATTCTTCCACACATCGGAGGGTTCGATAGGCACCTAGCGATAAACTGACTTCAAGTCAATCTTGTTGAAATATTTAGCCCCCTTGAGCTGGTCCAGAATGTCATCAATCAGCGGGATTGGGTACCTATTTCAGACAGTGATCTTGTTCAATGCCCAATAGTCAATAAAGAACCTCCAGGTCCCATCTTTCTTCTTTCCCTGGGGGTGAAGCCTATCAATACATCACAAACTTCAAGAGGTGCAACGTCACACAGTACCTCATCAATAAAGGGCTTGATGTTGTAGGTAAGGCAACACTACTAGCTGACACAAAGATCTCGTCCTTGGTGAAGCCACCCAATGGTGTATGAATGTGGATGTGTTATAGTCTTTAGGCCCAATTGCTTCATGACCTTTGCTGAAATGAGGTTCTTTTGGCTCCCATTATCGACAATGAACTGTAGCGGAGAACCCTTCACCCACATCTGTGAGTGGAAGAGTCGTTCCCCCTCCTCTGATCTTCAGGCTCAATCTTCTGGATCTTGGTGGTGGCCACAGTGGCACTGGGATCCACATCAATGATCTGCTTCCCTTTGTCAGGTCCCTTATCAGGTTCTGATTCAGATTCATAACTTGAGTCTAATTTGGAAGCCCTCAGCTTGGCCACCAGTGACTGCTTGGTCCCACACTCACTTGTATTGTGAGTGGAGCTCTTATGGAACTCACACCATTTTCCCATGTCCTTCTTCGTCTTCGGGGTGTTTTTCTTTGCATGTGGCTTCAGCAGTTGTCTTGGGTAGCATTGCCTTGGCTTGGTCCTTTGTTCTGTGGTTTGGAGGTGCCTTTTCCTTGCTTTGGATTCGCATATCCAAAGTCCTGCTTCTTCTGTTTAAACTTCTGCTCAATCTTGACTGCGTACTGATACACCATGTTGATCAAGAAAATGTCCAGGGACTCCATCTCATCCTAGATAGTCGCGGTACTTGAGCACCAAATGTCGCTCAGTATCCTTGATACCTAACTTTGTGCGAAGGGTATGGAAAGTATTTGTGAACTCTAGCACATATTGGTCCCTTCCCTGTCGTAGCATGGTCCACTTTATGTAATTGTCTTCATAGCTCCTGATAGGTTAATATTGTTCCTTAATGGCGTCTCGGAAAGAATTCCAAGTGGGTGCGGCTGAAAATAGCGATGGTTCACACTTGTCCTTTTGTTCACAGTAGGTTTCCCACCAATCCTTGACATGTGGGGGACTTTAAGAAGTGAAAAAGTAATATTTTCCCTATTGGAAAAGTCATGAACTGAAAAATATCCTTCCAATAGATTTAACCATTTATCTATGGGCCATGGTGTCTGCATCTATCAGGCCTTCGAATATGGGAATACTGAAGTTAACTTGTACCTTAAAAGGAGGGACGCCTCTAGAGTGGCTATAAGATGAAGATGCATTGCTTGTGGGTAGTCGTAGAAGGATCTGGGAAAAGTTATCTATCATCACATCCCTTTGTTGCTCGAGAGCTTCCTTGAGCAACATTTTGAAAGGATCTCCTGCCACCTCGTCTTTCTTTTCTTCCACCACGAGAAGTCGTCGAGTTTTGCGAGGCTGATCTTGCAATGGTTCAACCAAATCAAACCCTAACTCCTTATACCCTGACCTTGTTGGGGACATGCAAAGAAAAAAATAGAGAAAGAGTAGGTTGCTCTGATATCATTGATCCGAACTTAAAGAAGAATGCAACAACTTACAGATATAACCATAAACACAGAGATGCAACAGAAAAACACTTCATTTCATTAATAGAAAAATATTGAACTATGCTTACAAATAGAATGGAAATAAGATAGCTCAGCGATGGTAGCTTACCTATGAGAAGAGATGTGACGGCTACATGCCTCTCAGTATCCTTGATACCCAACTTCGTGCGAAGGGTATGGAAAGTATTTGTGAACTCTGGCACATCTTGGTCCCTTCCCTGTCGTAGCATGATCCACTTTATGTAGTTGTCTTCATAGCTCCCGACAAGGTAATATTGTTCCTTGATGGCGTCTTTGAAAGAATTCTAAGCGGGTGTGACTAAAAATAGCGATGATTCACTCTCGTCCTTTTGTTCACAGTAGGTTTCCCACCAATCCTTGACATGTGGGGCGACTTTACGAAGTGCAAAAGTAATATTTTCCCTATTGGAAAAGTCATGAACTGAAAAATATCCTTCCAATAGATTTAACCATTTATCTATGGGCCATGGCGTCTGCATCTATTAGGCCTTCGAACATGGGAATATCGAAGTTAACTTGTACCTTAAAAGGAGGGGCGCCTCTAGAGTGGTTGCTTGATGAAGACGCATCGCCTGTGGGTAGTTGTCGAAGGATCTGGGCAAAGTTATCCATCATTGCATCCCTTTGTCGCTCGAGGGATTCCTCGAGCAACATTTTGAAAGGATTTCCTGCCCCCTCGTCTTTCTTTTTTTCCGCCACGGGAGGTCGTCGAGTTTTACGAGACTGGTCTTGCAATGGTTCAACCAAATCAAACCCTAACTCCTCATACCCTGACCTTGTTGGGGACATGCAAAGAAAAAACAGAGAAAGAGGAGGCTGCTCTAATACCATTGATTTGAGCTTAAACAAGAACGCAATAACTTACGAATATAATCATAAACACAGAGATGCAGCAAAAAAACACTTCATTTCATTAATAGAAAAATATTGAACTATGCTTACAAACAGAATGGAAATAAGATAGCTCTGCGATGGTAGCTTATCTCTGAGAAGAGATGTGGTGGCTACATGCCTCTAAACTGTGTTACAATGAGACTCAAGAGCCTATTTATTATTGGAAAATATGAGAAAAACCTAAACAGCCAAAATCCTAACCCAGGAGATGTAACACCAAGAGTTTGCGGGCCCCGTTGGGGTTAGTTAGGTAGCCAACTTCCCAGGGTCGTAACTTGGTCATATTATCTTCATTTGGTGCGTACAATATCTTGTTGGAAAGGTCTCTCTGAGTACTATAGGTTTTGTCACAAGCCCCTACCTACAGCTATTGGCATGTCATGAACCCCAAAAAAATGTCATTTAGGGTGTCAAAACTGCTCCGGAAGTTCAGGACTCGAAAAATTGCTAAAAATAGTACATGTCGTAATGAACAAGGAAACAAATGAAACTAACTGGGGAGTTTAGATGGAATAGGTGGGTGGCCACCAATATCCACCTAGATCATCTCAATGGAAAGATAGGATAGGATTCGAGACTTTCATCCAAGGTAAATGGTTATAACAACTCTTGGAACCTTCTGGAAGAGGAAGCTTCAGGATTCTTTTTTATTTTTCCCAAATTTCTAGAATCAGTGCACCCCCAACAAAAAGCAACCTATTGGTGATCGGTGCAAGTCTAGAGAGGGTCAACCTACTGGTGAATGCAGTCTCCTAAGGCAGTTGGGTGTGACGGGCCTTAAAATCATTAAAATGAAGTAGTTAAAGGCAGGAATTCGTGGATTAGGGAGAGTCATCCTTAGGGATTTGTGTAAAGGTGATGACAAGGGTTAAAAGGACTTTGATTAATCCAGTTAATATGCCTATTGACTAGATGTGACAAAATGGCCTATAACAGTCATTAATACTATGTAACATTAGTTGATGATCACTCTAGAAAGACATGGATATATCTCATCAAATCTAAGGATGAAGTGTTTGGGAATTTTCAAGAGTTCAAAGCAGGAGTAGAAAAACTGACAAAAAGGAAGACAAAATCCCTAAGGTCAGCTAATGGTGGAGAATACACTTCCAAATAACTTGTAGCTTTTTGCAAGGAAGCAAGAATTAAGAGGGATCAAATTGTTCCCTATAATCCTCAACAGAATGGTGTGGCTAGAAGGAAGAACCGATCAATTTAAGAATGTGATATAGCCATGCTACATGACCATAACCTACCTAAGTTCTTATGGGAAGAAGCAGTTGTAACAACAATATATTTGCAAAACCAAATCCCTCATAGGATTCTTAATGGCATGACCTTGGAAGAAGCGTTCACAGGAAGGAAGCCAAGTGCTGATCGTCTCTGAATATTTGGATGTCTTGTATACATTCACATCCCCAAGGATAAAAGGAAGAAATTGGACCATTTTGGTATAACAGTCATTTTTGTTGGATATAGTTCTTCATCAAAAAGCTTATAGTGTCTACATCAAGGAAGATCGATGAATTGAAGTAATCAGAGATGTTATCTTTGATGAAAGCATTGCATATAAGAAGTCCAAGGACATTCCTATTGATTCTAATGATGAAGAAGAACCCATATTTGAAGAAATCTTAGGGTGTGACAATAGTCAAGAACCTACTACTAATCATGAAGAAGATGAAGGACCAAGTGAACCTATGCAACAAGTTATCATTTCAGAATCTCAAAAGAGGCCAGCTTGGTTAAGGACAATTGTTCAAGAAGTTGAAGGACATGCAACAACAAAGAGAACTTTCCGTGAAAGCAAGAATCCTAAAAGGTATTCAGGTTATGCAACTTACATAACCAAGCTTATTGAAGCAGAACCCACCACTTATGAGAAGGCAAGCGAACATCAAGAATGGAGGAATGAAATGCAAGAAGAATACTAGGCTATGATGAAGAATGATGCCTGGGAAAATGTTCCTATAGATAAGGACAAGTATTGCCACTTCCAAATGGGTATACAAAATCAAGCATGTAGTTGATGGAAGCGTTGGAAAGTATAAAGAAATATTTGTGGCAAGAGGTTTTTCTCGAAATGAAGGAATTTATTATGAAGAAAATTTTACTCCAACAACTAGATATACCACCTTTAGATCACTTGTCACTCTATTTGCTATTATGGGATGGAACATTCATCAAATGGATGTTAAGACAACCTTCTTGAATGGAACAACTGATGAATAAGTTTACATTGAGCAGCCCCAGGGATTTGAAGTCCATGATAAGGAGACACACATTTGCAGACTAAAGAAGGCTCTATATGGCTTAAACCAAGCACCTAGAGCTTGGTACACCAGGGTGGATGCATATCTACTAAGATTTGGTTTTGTCAAGAGTTTTTCAGACCCTAATCTCTACATCAAGGTGGTTAAGAATGAGCCTATGATTATACTAATATATGTCACAAATGACTTACTTATTACAGGTGTATAACATCATATTCAAGTATGTAAGAGGTTGTTGATAATTGAATTTGACATGAAATACCTTAGGATTATGCATTACTACTTGGGATCTTAGGATTATGCATTACTACTTGGGATTGGAAGTATGGAAAAAACTTAGTGAGATATATCTTGTTCAAGGGAAATACGCAATCAAGATTTTGTATAAGTTTGGTATGATGGACAGTAAGCAAGAAAACTCCATTGATCGCTAATTTGAAGAAGTTAAGGAGTTCATATTCAAGTCTTGTTGATCCAGCATCACACTAACAGTTGATTGAATCCTTAATGTACCTTGTGAATACGTGTCCTGACATATGTTTTGCCGTAAATGTTCTCATTCAATTCCAACTGGAGCCAAGGCATAATCATTGGATGGCAACTAAGCGTATTCTGAGATAACTTCATTGCCTAAGACATGTTGGTAATGAAATATAGTTATTGGGCTATACAGATTCAGATTGGGGTGGCAATTATGCAAATGGAAAGAGCACTACTAGTGGATGTTTTAGGTTGGGATATTCTATGATCTCATGGATGAGCAAGAAGCAAGATTCAATTGCATTGAGTAGTGATAAAGTCGAGTATATTGTAGCAAGTGATGTTGGTAGAGAATATGTTTGGCTTAGAAAGTTGTTATAATATTCGTTTGAAGGACTGTTGGACCCTACCATTAAATATTTTGATAATAAAAGTTGTATAAAGTTGACTAAGGACCCAATTTTTCATGCTAGGACAAGCAAATCAATAATAAGTATCATTATATTCGAAGTTTGGTGCAAAATGGGGCTGTGAAGCTACATTATATCTCCACAAATGAATGGGTAGTTGATATATTGACAAAGTCTCTTCTGAATAAGAAGCTCGAGTACTTGAGAAGAAAGCTTAGACTTATGGATATTTCCTCCTTGGTTGAGAGGGAGTGACGAGGGACTCCAGATTCTCTATGTGTTATGCACTATGCCAGGACTAACAACCTTAACTCTAGTGAAGGCACTGGCATGGAGAATGGATGATTGGATAACCATATGGAACTGATACTTCTTGAGGATTGGGAATCTAAGATAGAAGTAGTCCCATGGACTGATACTCTTTGAGGATGAGGTAGGGCATCCACAATAAGAGTAGTTGAAGAGGACTGATATTCTTTGAGGATTAGGAATCCAAGATAAGAATATTCATAGAAGGGAATACCTAGTGAACATCTGGATGGGGTATGTTCCTTGAGAGGATGTGTTGTTGGTGTCCATATGTATGCATCCCAACATTGTGCTCTAATCTAGTGGAGAGTTAGATCTTGTTATTCAAGGCCTTGCTATATTGTAATTTGAGAATTTTGGTTATGATGTTGATGCTTGATGATGGCTTACCAATCTCACTCTTCTTATGAAAATATTTCAATTTGAGTATCCTTGTACCTCATTGTGGAATTATGAATACCTCCCTAGTTAAGAGGGAGTGTTGAAAATTGTAACTAGGTTTGGTCTTCACAATTATCCCCATACTTGTACCAATGTATATTTCATGAAAAGGTAAAAGGAAGAAAAAGAAAAAATACTTTTATTATTATTTTCCTAGTCAAGCATGTCCTTCATGCTTCTAGGGTTTATTTGAGTGAAGAAGAAATTTTCTCATGTATCAAAGCCCCATTTGGACAATTTGTAATAAAAGAAAAATATTATTTTTGAGTCTAGAAGAGTCATTTTGACCCCCTATACCAAGTCGGCCCTGCTAGGAGAAGTCGGCCTAAAAGAGGCCCAATTTGACCACATGGATGGCTATAAAAGGAAGAGATTTTGTCCTCATTTGATCACTCACACTCACAAGTTCGGTCTTTGAGCAAAAGATGAAGTGCAAAGGTCGAGGAAGAGAGAGAAAAACCAAGGAAGAAAGAAAATTCGATTTTTTTCTTGTTTATGCCCACATGTGCGATTTTTCTGATGATATTCTCCAAGTTATAGGTCTGAATTGCAAGTTTGAAGTTGGAGGGCCAATTTTTTGAGTTTGGCTAGATTTGGTGAGGTTTGGGCAACGTTGACTTTATGGACTTTGACTTGTTTAAGGAAGGTTCTTCAAGAGGGTTGATTTGGGGCTTATGGAGATCTTGTTCTTGGTCTTTGGGTCTTGTATGTCTCACTTTGATCTAACTCTATAAAAAAGGGAAGTTGTTTGGGTTTCTCTCGTGGGATTTCACCCTAGCTTGGAGCCTATATCTTGTGGTCTTTGTGTTCCTGTGATCTTCATGCATTTTATGTTTTGGTAATTGCTTGATGAAGAAGACATAATTAAGTAATAAAAGCCAACAAATACTCACAAGTAATTATCAAGTAGGAGGAATCAACCCTATTCTACAAGATCATTTATTTCTCAACAACTAGTGTGTATCAATTGTGCAAGTACTGGTTTTGTCTACCTCATGTATGTCCCAAATTTGGCACCCAATCTTGGATAGTTGCTCTAACTTCGTAATCAGAGTGATACCCTTTTTCATTGGCAATGCCTCCTCAATTTCCCTGAGTTCATGGTTAATGTCTAAGGGGGTATGCATCCTAAATAATCTTGTTGAAGATTATGCTTAGGAGTGGGCAAAAGCACATCCATGTGGGATTTTTTTATTAGCTCCATGCTTGGAACATGTGTATTACCTTACCATTGTGAAAACCCTAGACTATACAACATAAGTCCAACTAGACTGAGTTGTAAAGTGGTCTTGGAAGGAAAAGTAGACTAGTTGGTTTCGATCCTTTGGTTGCACGTGATGAATGGAATCTAACAATTATACTAGCTCACCTAGATGTTTGTAGCAAATTTTCAACCACAAATAAAATCTCTCGAAGAGAAAGCCCCAGAGGTAAGTTGAAGCCAAATAACTAAGGGCCACAGAGAGCTAGACGAGGAGAGTGTAAAGAAAAGGATCAAGCTGAAGAGAGAGTAGACAACCATAATGGTTAAGCTTTTAGTCTTATGAGAGCTTAACTAGTCCGAGGAAAACCACAACAACATCCAAAATGAGAAGGATAAAATGAAAATTCTAATGCAAGCCAAAGAGCCAGGTTGAACAATCCACAAAGTGGAACTCACTGAGTTTAAGGCACCATTAGGATTGGAGGGTAGAAATGAAAAAATGGATAAAGGAAGGTTAGGAAAGGAGAAGATAGGTGTTTTGGAGAATTTGGTATCTACGGATAAATACTAATTCCCTAGATAAGTAGCTATATCTAGAATAACAATTTAAAGTGTTTTAATCTTTTCCTAAAAGCAATAGATAAGATGAGAAGATGAGAAGACCTACTTGTAGTTTTGCTTTCCTCTCGTCTCCCTTGTATCGATCATGTCGCTCCTTCCCATACTTAATATGCTTGAGAAGTACCCGTAAACACAATAGAAAACAAAGAATCGATCAAAGCAAACGATCTATTGAATATAAGTGAAAGGAATCAAATACAATTCACACATATAAGTATTATGAAACAATACAAACATATTGGAGAAAGGTTCAAACACTTTATTTAATAGAAGAAAGAATTACAACCATTGAAGTTTGATTCAAAGCCATTCCTCCAGCTTGGATCCCATCCACATCACATAAGAAGCATGACAAACTTGTAGCATTACAAAAGCCAAATCTCATAGAAACATTATCTCCTTAGAACTCAACATAATCCAACCCCTCATCACTTAGATGAGTGGTCAATTTATAGGAAGATGAAGGAGGTTTTATCATAAATGGTGGCATTGAATGGCCTTCCATACTTATAATTAGTTCCACGGACGAAGGGATGGGAGGATAGGATGCACCTTAACTCATTCCTCATCCATTTTCGAGCTCATAGGAGTTGATAAGTGAGGGAACCTTCTAGATGACTCCAAAAGATAAGAATATTCCCCAAACCCTATATGAATTTCGCTCAATCTCACCCAGCGCAGGTGAAAGGAAACCTAAGTGCTTTACAGAACACCCTGGCATGGACTCAACTGCTCTGCAGCGCACCCTTACAAGGGCCTACCTACGCTAGTCCCTCTAGAAGCTATTTTTGGATGTCTTCAAGTCATGAAACTGTCTCGGAAGGAGGCATTCAAAGGGGTGACTTGTTTAGGGCATGTAGCAACTGAAATTGGGGTTTGATGAGCCCTAAAACATTGATCTGGATGATGGGATTGATGTGCCAAAATGGATCTGTAACAATAGGAGGGCTTGGTCCCTTTGAAATTTGATACCAAAACCATAATGTGCACCTTCCGATAAAAAAATTATACAACCAATAGATGACATCATAAGTTAAAGCTGACCTAAAACTTCATGAATATAAAGGGAAAATACTAAACTAGGAGCTCGTCACCATCATGAAACCAAAATTGTTGACATCAAGAAACTTCCTCAGTTTATCGAGCATTCCATCAAATGATCCATCACAAGCATGATTTGATTTGTAGCCTTAACTACCCATCGTAGATCAAGAAAAAGGTTGCACACAAGTGACCAAGCACATGGGAGGTTGTCTTGTTTTCCATACTAACTTCTTGAGGAGACATTCTCCCCACCATCCATTGTATTGATTATTTTTGTATCCACTTGATCGAGGAAAAAATGAAGCCAATTTTATAGAAGACATTGCTTCAAGGATACTCAATAGAACCGTAAATACATAAAAAATTGAGTTTGTGTTACTAATGATAATCTCATATTATTACTTTTATGTGAGCTAGGAAACCATTTTATATTAACTATTAAAAAAAGTATACATGCATATGCCTATTGACCTACCAAAATGGAAACTAGACCAGTAATACATACATAGAGTGTTTTTTTTTACATAAATGAGATGAGTATATTAAATCTACACTCGGTTGCAATAAATACTCGGGGAATTCATTACAATTCATCAGTTTAAGAGGATCCTTCACTAAGGAGTTGACTATCAAGTCAAAATGAATGCTAACTAGGGAAACTATAATATCAGACCTACATACAAATATATGGAAAAATTGTGACAACAAAAGAGCAAATTTGCAAAAGGATCCCATTATAGAAGAAAAATAATAGCTTCCTCTACAGGTTTGCTCAAGTTTAAATGTAGGTTGCAAAGATGGGGCTTGGAATAGAGCTAGCAGAATCATGGTTCCCTGTAGTATTGTAGATTAACTTGAGATCTTCAAGTTGTCTTCATATAACATCGAGCTCATCATCCTAGTGAGAGATTCTGATTTTGAGATTCTGGAGTAAATATGTGAGGAAAAGGAGGAAGTTCTATTATTGCTTAATTTTCCATTTTTAACTCTAAATTCTTCACCTTTACGTGCTTGTTGCATGCATCACAGGTGGAATTTCCACACACGGACATGGTTGATGAATCAATATGGGAGGTCTAAAAGGCAGTTGAGGTTGTTGACCATAAGTGATTGAAGGGGACATCACACATGATTCACAAGATAGAGCTAGGTTTATGAGAGCCATGGAATGAGAATGTCACACCATAGGGATCAATTAAGATCAAAGACGTTGATCACTAGGGGTCGGGGAGGAACAAGGGGATGTCAAAGGGATCCATAATTAAGGAGAAAAAACAACCTTCCACCTCTGAGAAAGAGATAATGGGAGGGATGGCCCAATTTCGTGCAAACGGATTGAGGTTTTGAAATGGCCCAAATTGGTAAAGGGAATTCAAAGTAGAGAAAATTAACACACTAGGAAAAATGGGCCAGAGAAATATTAAGAGCAGGCACTGAAAACTAACCTGGAACCACTTAATACTATTGAACCCCGAACCATGGAGACAGAACCGCGCTCCAACACTGTTGATGGACTTCTTAGGAAGGGACCCTGAGATCGAATTTCTCCAAAAGACCAGGTTGCAATGATGGGGGAGCTAAGGCCTCTTCCCTCTAAAATTGAGGGAGTTTTCAATTACATGATGCTCATAACAGAGCCTTCTAGAGCTTAAACTTGTAGATGCCATGATGCAACTAGAGATAAATAGCCTAGAATTCCAATGGAGGTAGGAGGATAAGATTCTCAGCGAAATAATTATTTAGATGGAGGTGTGAAGGGGGTTGAACCAAGCTTGAAATTTATCATCTAATTGGTAGTTCTAGCACGCGAAGTACATCATATCGCAAGTAAATCTCTACATGCACAAGCTTGTTGGATTCATCATTATGAAGGTGGTGGAACGAAATAAGGCAATATCCTATGTACTATGTTGAAAGAAGTGTGAGCAGTTAATTAAACTCCCCACACATGGACCATGTTCTAAGCATATGCCATGATGTCAGCCAATGTGTCCCTTGGAATTTTATTTTTAACATTTGCTTTGATCCTTAATATATTCACATAGGGGTAGTGTAGGATAGGGGTCATGTAGTTAATAGTTGCCATTAAATAAATGAGGGATTATTAATCCTTGAAACCATTGACTTCCTTTTGTCACACTTCTAGGAGGCAGGCTAGATTGGCTTGGTGGTTAACCTTTGTTTTTTGGCTTCCGAGGATAAGGAATATAGATTTAGAAGAGAAAAGTTCCAATGCACAATTTATTCCATTGAGCAGAGTCTAAGGAGATTCTCCTTAGGATGAGATCCATTACTCAGGTGTTGTATAGTAATCATGGAGTTATCTAGGATTATTAGATCAAAAACTCCCATGTCATGAGCCAAAGTTAAACCCAATAAAACAACATACGTTTTTGCTTGATTGTTGGTCTTCTTGTCTAGCCCTCGAGAGTATTTGACAATAATTTTACTTCGGGATTAGATAAAATCCCTCCCCCTCCTACGACCCCCATTACATACATAAATCTTTAGTCAAAATGATAATATGAGTTTTTATCTAACCACAATGTGGCAAAAAGACTCTTAAAACTATCTGTAGAAGCACTTAGTTTCCTATTGCTACTCCTAGACAAAGGAGCATAAAGGTTGCTCATAGAAAAGTAAACCAAAATATAAAACCAAACCATTATTAGGTAATAGGAGAGTCCAATGCGATGGGACTTGGGCTATCTTCCTCTTCATTTGAGGGAAGAAACTCTAGGCCTACAATTTTTTTTCTAGTAGGGTGACCTTATTATCTATCTTCTTGACCTGCAATTGCAGAGGATTAATGCAAAATAAGATCTCTATTGTGCTTCACCATGTTCCACAAGCACCTTCACCATGATGGTCTTGATTTGCCAGTGAAGGTCGATAATCTGATGATATTTTGTGGCACGACTACGAGCATTTCTTTTATCTAGGAGCCAGTGCCCCACATCCTTGTTTATATCATCATCATGAATGAAGTTTTGCCCCATACAGGACTTGATCTTTGTAATGTTAATACTAGCATGAGAAAATGGAGGAGTGAATTGTTAGTATATAGTTATTGCGATCTCAACATTGCTTTAGATCCTACAACATAGATGGACCACAACACCCATGTTCATGATGGCCTTGACCTTGAATAGAACCAACACTAGAGCAAGACATTTTGAGAGGGTAGGCTAGGGACTAGGGCGAGGAATAGAGCCAAAGTCAAGGGAGGGTTCTTAAAGCTTTAGGGGAATCCTATGGGACCAATGGCAATGGATATATGAAATTGCAAAGGAACCAGAGGGGTAGACTTGAGGGATAAACAAAATTACTAAAGAGGCCTGGGAAAAAAAGGGGCAAGGAAAGCCCCAAAACTACAATTTAGGACAACCTTAAATAGAAAACATAGATAATCAAATTAAACAAATAGGGCTAGAGAGAATACCCAAAAAAGTTGCAAGATCGATGACTAGGTTGAAGATCCTGAGTCCTTATAGCTCACAAGTCATGTTATTATATGCATAACTATCATGGGAGAACAATAAACAAAAGTTTATCTAATATAATGGTCAAGTGTGGAATGAAACAACATTCAAGCCAACTGAATTGCAAACTTAAAACCATCTCCCATATTAAATGTCTATGGATTACAAATATAGCTTGGAGGCTCTAGGTGTTTGACAAGTTGATGGGAAATCGTGACAAATGACAGTTGTATTGTTGAAAGTACAACACGAAAGTCTCAATTTTGATTTTTGCCTTAATTAAAATTGAGAAAAATTCAAAATTTCCACATCAATAAATAACTTCGAGGAGTTAACTGAGGTGACATAGCACTTGTCACTCAATTAAGAATAGTCAATTCAATTTAATGAGTTGATGTCCAATTTACTTGAGTTGATTCCTAAAAAATAGGAGTCTAGCTTAGTTAATTTGAGTTAGGGGCATGAAGTTCAATTGTGTGTAGTGGGTTCCTAAATTTTAGGAGCCTAAGTTGAGTTAATTTTAGTTGTAGCAATTTAATTCAGTTAAATTGAATTATGGTCAGTTAAACTAGTTCTAACTATTGGAGGAACTAATGGAAGATCAAGTTGTGGAAGTGGAACTTCAACCACACTTAGTGATCATCCAGATAACTAATCAATCAATGTAAATTAGCTCATGCATTCAAAGAATTCAAGTTACCCAGTTAAGATAGAGATTCCAAGGTAGTTTAATATCGATTGTAAACAAATCCAAGTTATACAGGTGATGCATGCAGTCAAAGAATTGACCTAAAGGAATTGTGCAATCTAGATGAGGAAAATTCCTATTAAATAGGGGCCTAATTACCAAGGGAACAACGCAAGGAAATAGGAGCTTGGAGGCTTGAAATTTTAGCTAATTATTGGCCAAGGTCAGTCAGTCAAGCATAGGATAGAAGACACAGGTGCAGATTGAGCTTAAGCTTGAGCATATCATATTGTATTCATCCAGATTCTTTCATTAATGCAATATAGATAGTAACAGGTTTTGAGCAGTTTTTTCCCCTAGAAAAATCTTTGTGTGTGTGTATTGAATCTTGATGCATGTTAATGATTTGTGTTCTCGGTCATGAATTTACATCTGCAAATCAGTAGAGTAGCTTCTAGTCTTTTGATTTAGAATTTTTCATGAGTAGTTTAGAATCTACACATTAATTTCTACATTGTATCAAAGCTAGATTCACAGTAGAGAAGAGATTTCAAAATTGTGAGTGAATGAGATTCAAATTTGAAGATCAATGTTACAGGTTTTCTCTAGGACTCAAAAGATGGCTTTCAATGGACTCAGGTTTGAGTATGATTTTAAAGGAACCACAAATTTTGTGGCTTCGAAGATCACATGGAGGCAGTATTGGATGATAATGGGTTGCTAGAATACATAAAGGCAAATGTAGCAAAACCCCCAACATCTAATGCTCAGGATCTTGCTCAGTGGAAGAAGGATGTGGCTAAATCAGGAGGATCATATTGGAGGGATTTCGAGACCATATTGTCTCGAATTTCCATAGGAAAAAGACTCCATTCACGATGTTGAAAACACTGACAAAGTTGTTTGAGAACAATAGTGACCACATGAAGTTGGCACTCAAGGACAAGTTTCGAAGTATTATGATGCAAAAGAATGAAACAATTTCATAGTACCTGAGCATGTTTACACAATGTCGTGAGGAACTTGGTAGGGTCGGTATTATTATCCCTCAAGAAGATCTAGTAGCTCTAGATCTCTTTGGCCTTCGCAAAAGCTAGCATAGTTATCAAGATTTCGTAAATGATAGAGAGAAAATACCAAGCTGGGAGCGTTTATGGTCTTATCTAGTGCAGGAAGAAATAAGGTAGAGCAACAAATATGGGACCTCATCTAAAGAAGAGGAAGAGGACTTTGCATTAGTCAGAAAGGGAAAGAAGGAAAAGGGGAATAAGTCCCAAGGTGAGGCTCATTCAAGCCAAGAGGGAAAGCAGAAAGAATTGTCCAAAATCAAGTGCTTTCACTGTCTTGAATTTGGGCACTATGCCATGAAATGTCCATAAAAGAAGGCAAGCAAGAAAGGCCTGTAGTAGCAGCAACAGGTGAAGCTTTGGCTTCACAGTTCAAGCTTGACTTCACTCTCATCGCATGCATGGAAATCATAGTGATGGGGAGCATGTGGTCCCTGGATAGTGGTGCCTCGTTCCACATGACAATGAACAAATAAATTTTCAGTGACATAGAGGAGAAATATTTCTAGATGAACATTGAGTTTGGAGACGATGGAAGGTACAGTGTGACTGATATCGATACTTTCACCTCTTAGAGGGAGTCAGGCTCCCCTCTCAGACTCAAGGATGTGATGTTTGTTATGGGTCTAAAGAAGAATCTTGTCTCTATTGCAGTCTTTGAAGACTATGGCTACGATGTGATCTTCAGTTAAAAAAAGGCATTCCTGAGACACATATCCACGGGACAGGTGAAGCAGGTTAGGGTTCAAGTCAAGAACCTATATGCACTTGAGGTAGAAGATGCATGCAAAGCCTTGAGGAGCAAGGCAAATTTGGTGGATGAGAGGGACATGTTAGACCTCTCAACATGCAACCTTAGGAGCAGCCTCAGGAAATTGTGGAGCAGCCACAAATGGAGAAGCAGACATGAGGTAGAGTGGAGGACATCTACTCAACCAAATACCTCCAATAGGGGGAGAGTTTGAGCCAAGTGAGCAGAGGGAGCACATGCAAATATACCTCCAGGAGTGAGGTGGAGCGATGTAGATCCCTAGTCCAAGATTTGCAGAAATTTGGGCAGGGTCCATTGAGGTGTTCCCCTCATGGATCATTACCTTTCTATGGGGGCCCATAGTATTCAGTAGCAGGAGGATCAGTGTCAGTCAGATATTGCGGAGTGCAGAGGAGTGTTGATAGCAGAGCAGGAGGCTCAGTGTTGAAAAATGTAACAAGAAAATCCTAATTTAATTTTGTCCTTGAATTAAATTTTAATTCTAATTCCCGTATCAACTTGTAATAGTTAACTAAGTTAATTTGACTTAGTTGGCTTAGTTAATTTGAGTTGGGAGTCTATCCAGACTCATGTAGAGTGGTTGCTAAATTTTAGAGGCCCAAGTTGAGTTTATTTTGAGTTGTAATTATTTAATTTAGTTTAACTGAGTTAAATCAGTTAAACTAGTTCCAACTGATGGAGGAATTAGTGGGAGATCTAGTAGTGGGA
Organism: Pinus taeda; assembly: GCA_000404065.3. NCBI lineage: Eukaryota > Viridiplantae > Streptophyta > Pinopsida > Pinales > Pinaceae > Pinus > Pinus taeda. Next base: position 215,221 of record APFE030515736.1, read on the forward strand.
TGTAACTAGCACTACTCAACCAGTAAATTGAAGATTCACTCATAATTAACTCATGCATGTCAGATCAGAGAAAGACCCAGTTGAGATTGGAGTTCAGGGACAATGTACTATTAGTTGTATAATCATTTGAATTGTACAGCTGGTGCATGCAATCAAAGGAAGGCCTATGAGGATTGCACAGTTATTTTTTTTGCTTAAATAAGTGTCGGGCCTTCTATTCAATTATAAAAAAGAAAACCATATTAAAAATGTACATGAGAGATGTGGGTTGCCTAAAGCCAAAGAAACCGAACCTAAGGCCCACTGTCCTGGCTCCAGGCCCACAAAACCTGACGTCGGAACCGCAAAGTAGAATTGAACATCACAACCGTTCGATTTGTCATCAAAGATCTGACGGTCAAGAAAAATATCGGAACGCTAACAAGCTCACTCTTTATCTCATACATTGGATCTGATAAGCCTTTAGAGACGGCTCTATAAAAATTTCGGGTTCGATTTGGCTGATAACCCTCGCGCATGTTGTTCGCCCGATATCCACCAGATGCAAGCGATTCGCGATGGTCCGTGTAGCTCGCTCAATGTTTAACACTGCTTCCGGACCCAAAGTCTAATAAAGTTGTCGTTAAAGTTGATTTCAAGTCCGTTTGGCTTGATAACCACCTTGTTGTTTGCCACGTGAAATTGCTAAGATTGCTCCTGTTTCTCCTATCTGTTCGCACTTTAACCAAGCTCCCTACATAGCCAATAAAAAGTAAATTTGTTGTATAATTCAATTCCATGTGAATACCTATGTTGTCAGACTAAACCCGCCCGAGAACCTTGTGTTTAAAGACTTCCGGGCTCAAATTCCAGCCAAATGACCAGGTATTCTTTTCATAATATCCCTGATTTGCTGCATCAAGTGAACTGAAATTCCACTGTTTCCTGAGGTTTACCGCCTACTAGCATCCCCTTCTCTGATATAGCTCTAAGTCCGCGTTCGCCTATCTGAGACACTCTTACCTCAATCTACCCTGGGGGGTCTCTTCCATTTATATTTATTGTTGCTTTTAGCACAGAGTACTCCTTCATTAGCTAAGATGTCCACTAATTTGTTGGTTGTTCGGCTCACATGAGTGAAACTCAGGGTTCTCATGTTCTGCAGATGGAAATGAATCCTTTGGTAGACTTGTAGAAGCCTCCAATGTCTCAAAACTTTTTTCGGAGCTGAGCCATAGCTAATTTTCTTGACCGAATTGATAATCAATTCGGAATCAACTTCAATTATAATGTTATGAAGATTTGAGTCCCTCAGGATTTCTAAGCATTGCTCAAGGGCCATGAGCTATGTCATATTATTTGTGGCTTTCCCCAAGTTACTATGAAATATGATTTCTATGCACCCCTTCTCATCCCTTATCACTCCTCTGTAACCATCCATGCTCAGATTTCCTTTTGAGGCCCCATCTATATTGCATTTCAAAAAACCTTGAGGGGGAGGTTGCCAGAAATCCTTATCATCAATTATATGATTTGAATTTTTGTTTTTGCCCTGTGGGATAAGCCCCTGCATACCCAACTGTAGTAGTATCTGCATATTAGTATCTGTAGGATTGTTCTCAAGGGGGTTTTTAATGAGGATTCCTACTGTCTCATTGAGTTGTCTTAAGATCTATGTCATGATGCTCTGGGGAGAACCTTTCCTGTTTTTGAATATTCTGTTGTTACGTTCTTTCCAGACATCCCAGATAAGAAAGCCTAGAGCTAAATCCCAAGCTTTGTTGACTGTTTCATTATCAGAGAAATTTTTCCTCCACTTCTTTAAGGTGCTGGTAATGCTACCCTTGTCCCTATCTGTTTGTTTGAAAATTGAAGCAATCCAATTCCATAATGAGGATATGAATGGGCAGAGGTTGAGAAGGTGATCCATAGTTTCTTCTTATAATTCACATAGCTGGCATTCGAATGGACCAAATACCCCTCTTTTCCTAAGGTTTTCCCAGGTTAGAATTTTTCTATGCTGCACTAACCACATAAACAGTTTGATTTTCATCCAGCTTTGGTTCTACCATAGGTCTTTCCAAACCCCATCAGGATTTGTAAAGTCAATCCCAAGGGCTATGCACTTGGTCTCTTCGAGGTTAAAGGTGCCTTCATTGTTATTGCCCCATCTCAGTTGGTCTGAATATTCTAATACCATAATCTTCCTCTGTTCCGGGATGGTTGTTAGAGCTTCTGCCTGTGCCTTCAGGGGGGGTTATCACTATAAACCAAGTTCTTCCATATCCTCCATTTTCCCTCGCTATTTAACTGATCCCAAAATTCATTTACTCTGAGTAACCTTTTGTTTTCAGCATCGTTCTTGAGATTTTCAAATTATTCTCTTGACAATTTAGGTTCTTGTTGCCACATATCCTCCCAAAACCATGCAAGGTTTCCATCTCTAATGACCCAGAAACTGTGTTTCTGAACAATGGCTCTATTCTCCCAAGCTTTGTTCCAAATGTGGGAGCCTTTGATGATCCCATACATTCTGATGTGATCCCTGTCTTGCCAATTGTTTACATATTTCTATTTCCAAATTTAGGCCCAAGGTGAAGCTGAATCTTTTAGCCATCTCCACCATAGTTTTTCCCCAAAAACTTTGTTTAGCAACTCAGGATCATCCAATCCCAAACCTCCATGTGTCTTAGGTTTACAATTTTTTTCCCAGGCTACCAAGGCCCATTTTTTTTTCTCTTCCCCTTTACCCCAAAGAAAATCTCTCTGGATATTTCTGCAAAGTTGCATGACTCCTTTAGGAGCAGGTAGGGCTGAAAAAATAAAGATAGGGACAGTCTGCAGGACAACCTTTGTAAGCACTAGTCGTCCAGCTAAGTTCAAAGACCTACTTGTCCATTTCCGAACTTTGTCTAGTAGCTTATTAATCACAGGCTCCCAAACCGTCTTGCTCAGGGGTTTGTCTGTTAGTGGGACTCCCAAATACTTGGATGGCAGCATATCTCTTTGAAAGCCTATAATTTTGGATATATTTCTTTGAATAGCAATGTCAGTATTAAAAAAGAATATCTTTGATTTGGAGAGGCTTACCTCTATGCCTGCAACCATTGCAAAGTCTTTCGGGATTTGTTTGTAGGATAGAGCTTCCCTCACCGTAGGTGTACCCTGTAGCATAGTATCATCCACAAATTGTTAATGGGTCAATGCATTTTCATTCATGGTGAGTTTGAGACCCTAGATTTTGGCTTCTGCTTTGGTAGACTTGATAGCTTGGCCAAGCCCTTCCATCATGAGAATAAAGAGGAAGGGAGAAAGAGGATCTCCTTGTCTAAGACCTCTCGAAGGATTAAAGGGCTTGGATGGTGAACCATTTAACAGGATTGAGAAACTAGAGGAAGTTACCAAGGCCATTACCCATCTTACCCAGTTATGGTCAAATCCATAAGCTATAAGAACTTTCCTTATATAGGCCCAATTTAGCTTATCATAACCCTCTTCTAGGTCAAGTTGCATAAACATTCCTGCCTGCTTATTACTTATAAGTGAGTGAACCACCTCGTGTGCTTGAATGATGTTGTTGAGAATTTGTCTGCCTTCCACATACCCAGTTTGCTCTTCAGATACTAGAGTTGGTAGAAGTGGTTTAAGCATGTTGGCAATTATTTTGGAAATTATCTTGTACACCACATTGCATAATGCTATTGGCCTGAATCTGTCTGGTGTCATACCATTAACTTGTTTTGGAATCAAGGATATGAAAGAGGTATTGAGCACCTTCAAAATAGTTCTATCTTTCCTAGAGTTCTCCACCACATCGAGGATATCCTGCTTGACTATTCCCCAACATGCTTTAAAGAAGTCAACATTAAAACCATCCAGACCTAGTGCCTTCCAATTTTGCATTTCTTTAATGACTTCATTGACCTACTCTTCGTTCACAAGCCTGTTTAGATTATGATTGTCTTCTCTTGTCATAAGCTTAGGAATGTGCTTAGTGAAATCATTGATGTAGTGTGATCTATCTAAGAGAGGCTCCTCTGCTATGCCTTGGAAACGTTGAACCAGTAACTTCTATTTCTTTATGGGTATTGAGTTGATTTCCTTGAGAATCCTTGATTTTTGAGAACTTGTTATGAGACCTATGATCCATGGTGGATTTGTGAAAAAACCTTGTGTTCCTTTCTCCTTCCATTAACCATTGTACTCTTGATTTATGTTTCCAGAATATCTCCTCTTGTTTGCATAATTCTTCCCACTCCTGTTGGTGGTTATCAGCTTATTCATTTTTTTCCTCACTAAAGCCTTCTGTAATGAGGATTTGTTTAATTTCCTATAGCTTTCGTTCAATAACTTTTTTGTCTACAAAAATGTTGCTAAACTCATTTTTATTCCACTCTTTAAGCCTGATTTTGATATGTTTCAATATTTTATGCAAGAGGAACATTTTAGTGCCCTGAACCTACATATCCTCTTTCCACCATTTTTCAATATTTTTGATAAAGTCTGGATGGGTGAGCCAAATTTTTTCAAACCTGAAAGGTTTGTTTTTTGGAGTTCCTATAAAGGACGCTTCAAGTTGAACAGTCCAATGATCCGATCCACCAAAAGGAAGCATCATGGCAGACAAATCAGGGCCTGATAGAATAAGGTCCTCTGAGACAATGAATCTGTCTAGTTTTGAGGCCACTTGAGGCTCTCCTCCCCTTTTGTTATTCCAGGTAAAGGTGCCATTACTTGTCTCTGTGTCTACTAGCCTCATATTGTTTATAAAATTATGAAATTCTATGGAGTCTCTGCCTAGTGATCTGGTTCCACCTTTTTTTCCGACAGGGACCTGATCATGTTAAAGTCCCCTCCCAAAATCCAAGGGATGCCCGAATGTCTGTCTCTTAGATCCTCTAGTGAGGTAAGCAACTTGAGTTTGTCTTTAGGCTTCTGAGGACCATAAACATTTGTGATTAAATAGACTTCCCTGTCACCCAAGGATTGAATCACCATTGATAAATAGTTCCTAGATGCTTCAGCATCAAGGATTCCTAGTTTCTGAGGGTTCCAAAGTGTGAGAATTCCTCCTACTGTTTTGTCTGCTTTAACTTCTAGATATTCATATTTAGTTAACCATTTGTTGTGTATTTCTCTTATTTTTTCTACTGAACATTTTTTTTCCTGGATGAAAACATATATGGTTTTTCTTCTTTCATTCTATTGCTAAGATTCCTTTGCTTCCTTTTACTCCCTAGACCCCTAATATTCCATGTTGTGAGCTTCATTAAGAAAGGTTTGTAAATGATTATCTGGTTAGGTCTTTCATATTACCTGAATCAATCATGAGTTTTCCACACTCTATCAGCAGCTCATTCTGTTTTTTCCTGCCTAGGTTCCTAGAAGCTAGTCCCGATGTCGCCTTCATAGTTTTCACCCCTTCGTTGTCCTGACTATCATGGTTTCTTTTGACTCCCAAACCTTTTGCCTACGTTCTCCATAGAAACTGTTGTTGCACTCTATTGAACTCCTCTTGTGGTAGTGAATCCATTCCTCTGGTGGTTCCCTGCTCCAGAAACTTTTCCAAATCTAGATTCTCCCTATCAAGAATATCCTATAGTTCATGATCCTCTGTTCCCACCTTGCTTGGGGTCATCTCCTGGTCCCTATCAAGTTCCATATTGTTCAGCAGATCCTCCATTTGCTGGTTGTTGTCATTTATGTCCTCCATACTCTCTCCCTTTTCTTTCTCCACAGGGCTATCCTCCAGAGTTTGATTAGCTTTATCTTGCTCCTCTTCTTCTTCTAGTACCTTGTACCTATTCTGACTTAGCTACTTTTCCTCATTGATTTTCTTTTGCTGCTTTCTCCCTCCTTTACCTTTATTTCCCACTTTGTTAAAGCTATCAGTTTCTTTCCTTGAGGTAGCTTTGGTTCTGCTTTCTATTTTGTTTAAGGAGCAATCCCTAAAAAGATGCCCATGTTCATGGCATTTGTGGCATTTGAAAGGAACATGCTCATAGTCAACTGCTTGAACCCATTCTTCATCAAAAACTTCTAGAATTACTTCATCCGGTAGAGCTCCAGAGTGGTCCATCTCTACACATATACGGGCAAAGGAGGTATACATTCCCCGCCTAGTGGCCTTTGATATTTTTACAAAATGCCCTAGTTTATTTCCTATTGCTTTTAATGATTCAGTTTGCCAATAATCCAGAGGTAAGGAGTAGAGCCTTACCCAAACCGGGACCGAAGTGAAAGTCTTGCACTCCGGGACAAAATTCATTACCCAAGGTCTCATATAGAGGCCTGCAGCAGCATAGAAGTAGCGCACTCCTTCAAACACCCTGTCTTTATCCTCAATGTTAGTGAAAACTACAGCGAAGAAATCCTTTGATCCAAGGTGTAGATCTATATCCCCCTTAGGTTTTAATGATTCTTTATCCATGCCTATAGAGCCCTCTCCGTAGGCCATAACCCCATGAATTTACAAATGACTGTGTAAGTCGCCATGTGTTCCCTATGCGCCTGTAGCGCTAGATCACTTAACACCACTCTGGGTATGATAGTAGCCCTAGGCTTACATGGTCCAGTTTGATTTTTGGTGTCTGCATTCTGATTTTCTCCTTCTATTCATTTTTCTCTTCTGGTTTCTTCCTGCGTATTTTCCTACTCCTGTGTCACTCTGTTGCCCTGTTTTCCTCCTACTAAAATTCCAATTTTTGTCTCCTGAGGTTTCTTGAATCGATTGGAGACTGCTTGACTGTAGGAGGGAGTGGAACTCCCCCCCTCTTGCCTCTCCATGGCTCCCAACACTTAAATTCTACTACAAACACTAGCTCAATCCTTCCACAGCTTCTCCAACTATCAAATTATTAAAAACCATATAGAGGATTGCACAGTTCATTATTGAGGAATTTCCCAATTAAATATGGGCTAATTCCCTAGGAAACTGCACAAGGAACTAGGAGCTTGGCATGCAACAGATTTGGCTAAATATTGGCTAGAGCTAGTTTGTGAAGTAGTGAGATAGATAGAGATAGTGCAAAGGTTGCTCGGGCTTGAGAAAAGCATTGTAATCTTCTCATAATTTCTTATTAATGCAATATACAGATAGCAGGGGTTTTTAGTTGTGGTTTTCCCCAAAAAATTATTGTGTTATGTGCAATTGAATTCTTTTTCTTTTATGCTTCGTGATTTCATCGATCAATTATTGTTTCCGTTGATGAGTAGAGTAGATTCAAGTCAATTGTTTTAGCATATTACAATCTGTAGTTTGAATCTACAAGGATACTCTACATGGTATCAGAGTTGGAATCACTATAGAAAAGGAGAATATGAGTTTGTCTTTTGCAAGAGAAATCAAATTTGCAATATCATACTTAAGAGCCAGTAGGATGTCGTTCTACGGATTGAGACTCAAATATGCCCTTGAGGGCAGTTTGAACTATATTGCTTAGAAGGATAGGATGGAGGTAGTGTTAGAAGACAACAAGCTTAAGGAATTCATAGACAAAGACATTCCTAAGCTAGTTGATGCTTAGGATCTGACAGAGTGGAGAAAGTGTGTAGAAAAGGCGAGAAGGATTATCTTAGAAGGAGTTCGAGATCATATTGTCTTGAACCTCCACAATAAAGAAACTCCATTTGCAATGTGGAAGGCCTTGACAGACTTGTTTCAAAAAAACAATGGCCACAATAAGCTAGCATTGAAGGACAAGTTCAGAAATATCAAGATGGAGAATGGAGACATAGTACCGAAGTACTTGACCAAGTTCACCCAATGTCGGGATGATCTTGGAATGTAGAAAAACCTATAGATTCACAAGCTCATGTAATCTACTAAAACAAGAGACAAGAATCTACTTCTACTTTTTACAATGGAAGCCCATAAACATTGAGCAAACAATAATTAATAGAACAAGAGAATCAAAGGCACATAACACAATAAATATCCGGGGAAATGCACAGCTCAAAACCCCACTATCTGTTTTGTATTAATCCAGAAAATCAAGATGAAATTACAATGTTTGTTCTCTCTAGAACAATCCCATCACTCAGCAAATTCAATCTCCAACTCATAAGCAAGCTCAAGGCCAAAGCTTAGCCAATTCACAAGCTCTCCAAGCCTTTATTCCAATGTGTAATTCTTATGAAGGATAGCTTGTATTTAAAGGGAAATAAAACCTCTAAAAATAGCGCAATCCCTCAAGGATCAGTTCTTGATTGCATCCACTATTACTGCAACTCAAAAAAATCTAAAATAATTAGTACACTGTCCCTGCACTCTAGTCTCAACTGGGTCTTTCTCAGAATCAACATGCATGAGTTTCTGATGGTGGAATCTTCAGTTAACTAGAGTAGCACTAATTAGGTCACTAGTGTCCCAACTCACTATTAGTTCCTAAAGCTCATTGGAACTAATTTAACTGGACTTAACTCAATAAACTGAGTTAACTAATTACAACTCATTCATAACTCATCCTGAACTCCTATAAGTTAGGGAGAACATATACATGCCTTCTAAAATACTTACAATTCGAATTTCCTAAATTAATTAAGTTAATTAAACTTAACTAATTATTTTCAAATTGCTATGAGAAAATTATTCTATTTTAATTCACAATTTAATTCAAGGACAAATTAAACTAGAATTTCTTGTTGCCATTTCTCAACACTCCCTCTCAACAAGAAAAGGATTATCCACTACCCCAATCCTGTCTCTGTGAAACTCGAATTTACATCTTGGCATTGCCTTTGTCAAGATGCCAGCATCTTACTCCTCCGTGGGAATGTAATCTAACAACATGATCCACCTCAATACACAATCTCTGAGATGATGATACCGGATATCTATATGCTTGGACCGATCATGAAAAACTGGATTTTTAGAGAGATTGATACAACTCTGATTATCACAATAAATCATTTTCAGATCCATCTGATGACCAAATAAACCAACCAGGATCTTCCTCATCCAGATAGCCTCACATGCTTCTTGACTTGCAGCCACGTACTCTGACTTTGCCTACCTGAGTGCAACTGATCTTTGTTTCCTGTTGTACCAAGAAACTGCAGCTGACCAAATACTAAAGATCCCTCCTAATGTTCTATTCATGTCAGATGGACTCCCCACCCAATCTGCATCGGTGAAGGCTTGAAGCTTCACTCCCTCTGTTCGTTTGTACCACAACCCAAACTGAGTAGTGCCTCTGAGGTATCTCAATACATGCTTTTTTGCCTTCTAATACAGCTTAGTAGGCCTAACCATCACTTGGCTAAGCTAGTTAACTACATAACACATATTTGGTCATGTGTTCACCAAATAAATGAGTGAACCCACAAGCTGCCTGTAATCAATAGCTTCCACTACTTCTCCTAAAGTAGCATCCTCCTTCCTCCGGTTACCAACTAGAGGAGTCTCTGTGGGTTTACTGGTCTCCATGCGAAATCTCCTGAGTATCTCATTGGCATACTTGCCTTCAGAAATAATGTTATGAAACCAGCTCACAAAACGATAGAAAAGATAGATGAATGCCTTAGAAATAAGCCTCTTCGAGGGGGAAACCTCCTTTACATTATACAAATGAACAATTCTTGGATGATTCAAATTACAAAACCTCCTTTCTATATATATAGGAGTCTAAGGGGTCACAATATAACCAAGCTAACCTAACAATAATAATATAAAGGCACAAAAATAACAATAGAGGGATTCTATGGGGCACAGTAATACAATATGGGGACAATAGGGGCACAACAATATTAATAAGGGGTACAACTACAATAGTAATGGGGTAATCACTAGTATTATAGGGACCCAACATGCCCCTCTCCTTCAAAAAAGTTTGTCCTCAATGCTTGAGAAGTTATGGATGCTTCTGTATAAAATTCTCATCCTC
>APFE030515740.1:0-19971 GCA_000404065.3 Pinus taeda
ATTTATTTTCATCAAATTTTACATCTCTTCTAATAATAACATTTTTGGACTTAAATGGAATAAGTCTATAACCTTTTACATCTTCAGAATATCCAACAAAAGTACATTTCTCACTCTTAGGTTCTAAAGCTTTATGCTTTTCATCTGGAATATGCCCATGCTTCACTTCCAAAAATACGAAAGTGACTTACATCTGGTTTAATGGAACTCCAAGCTTCTTCTGGAGTGATATTCTTTAGAACCTTAGTAGGAGTGCGATTTATTATATAATTTGCACAATTAATTGCTTCGGCCCAAAAACTAAGACTGAGTCCTTTAGATTGCAGCATAAAATTAGCCATTTCCTTTAAGGTGCGATTTTTCCTTTCAGCTACACCATTTTGTTGTGGAGTGTATGGAACAGTATGTTGCATTTGAATTCCATTTTCGGTGCAAAAGTTGATGAATGCGTTTTTAACATATTCTCCACCATTATCAGTTCTTAGCTTAAGAATTTGATGTCCAGATTGTTTTTCAACAAAGGCTTTGAAGGCCAAAAATGTGTTAAATACTTCGCTCTTGAGTTTTAAGAGTATACCCAAGTGCGTCTGGAGAAATCATCAATGAAAGTTAAGAAATACTTGCAGCCAGAGAATGAAGCAACAGGAAGTGGACCACACAAATCATTGTGCACAAGCTGTAAGGGGCTGAGGCGTGCCAAGAGGCACGTTTTTCAAAACTGTCCCGATGATGTTTTCCGAGTACACATCCGGAACAAACACCATCTCTGCAAGATACCATAGGAAGACCTGTCACCATATTTTCTTTACATAGATGCTGAAGGGAGCGATAGTTTAAGTGACCAAATCGCTCATGCCAAAGTTTGCTCACTTCATCATTATGAGCAACAAATACCGAGGGAAGATTTGATGACCCAAAGTTGTGAAACTTATACAACCTTGTGGAATCATCAGCAATACCAGTAGCTAGAATCTGTTTAGGATCTCTTAGATCCTTGATCACAACATCATGAGGTGAAAATTCAACAATTTTACCTTCACCTGAATGAGTTATCTGATATACAGATAGAAGGTTGCTGGATAAGGTTGGAACACATAACACATCATTAAACTGACCATTGTCTAGATGAACAGTTCCAGTCCCTAGAACATTAAGAGATCTATCATCACCAACATATATATTTTTGGTGTTACAATCATGTAAAGAAGAAAACATGGCTTTATTTTTGGCCATGTGATAAGAGGCTCCAGAATCAATGAGCCACTCATGAGAATGAGAAGAAGAAGATACATTAAAGCATAACCAGACTGAGATGATTGACAACGACATGCAGAAAGTGCCATTCCTGAAGATGAAGTTGAAGTTGAAGTAGAAGAATGCTCCACATGGATGTTATGTTTCTTCATTGCGGCTTCCATCTTCTTAAAGCATTTAGATTCTAAGTGGCCATCTCGATTACAAAAGTTACAATGTCTATCAGTCTTCTTCCATTTGTTTTTATTGGTCTTATCATTTTGCTGAAATGATCTTTCATTTTGAGGCTGAGTTTGCTTAGGACCCTTGTTTGGTTTAGGACCATTCTTTTTAGGATATGACTTCTTAGGATTCTTTAAATTTGGTTGCTGCTGGGCGGCTAACGCTTTCTTGGAAGAGTTTCAAAGATTAAGAAGACCAAGGTGTAAGAGTTTTTCTTGTTCTCTTATTAAAGAATCACAAAAAGAGTCAAAGGAAGGGGCCTTGTAGTCTTTTCCTTGACAAATGAAAGCTTCCCTTGTAGAATGGAATGTGGAAACAAATACAGAGTAGGCTGGTCCCAACTTAGTAAGGATGGAATAAATAAGGTTACTATCTTCTTTCTTAACCTTAACACCTTCCAAGAGATATCTAAGGGTCTTGAATTTGCACAAGAAATCTTCAATGCAAGAAAAATAATTAGGATCCAATGTAAGCAACTCATTTTCAAGTTGATGGGCTCTAATTTCATTTTTAATCCCAAAAACTTTAGTGATTTGGTCCAATGCTTCATGAGGAGTTTCAAGTTCTGCAATATGGAATCTAAGATCAGGAGAAATAGACATCCCTATCAAACCACGTGCTTGATCTTGTCTATTTCCCATTTTGCAACCTTGTCTTCATCTTTTGGTTTCTTCTCTTGGCCTGTGGCTATTCTGTAGAGACCTTTACTTCTAAGTAAATCTTCCATGTAGGATGCCCATTGGAAGTAGTTAGTGCTGTCAAGAATGACTTGGCATGGACTTTCCATTTAAAAAAAAAATGAAGCTGAAGATACTGAAAGTAAGTGTTCCAATGGATAGATCTCGAAAAATTAGGCTGTTTTAAAAAAAACGGCTCTGAAAAAGGCTTCCGGATGAAGAAGTTATGGCTTTTTGGAAAAAAAAATTGTTGAAGTTGCCGGCAAAGTGCGCGAATGTGCGGGAATGAAAAAAAACGCCCCCACAAAATGGAGATTTGAACCCAAGACCTCTACTCTCTTAAAATAACTTTGAACCAATTGATCTATACAAAAATTTGAGAGAGAGAGAGAGAGAGAGGGGGAGAGAGAGAGAGAGAGAGAGAGGGGGCTTTGGTTTGCGTGCTTGCCTTGAGAAACCTCTTTTTCCCTACAAAACACAAAACACAAAACCCAACACGGACATGCAAAGAAAAACGAACCTTATGGCTCGAAGTTAGCTTTACCCAAAAAACTAAATATTTAAAAAAAAATTAGCTTTAGCCGAAAAACTAAATATTTTTCTCAATGTTTCTGATTTTCCGAGATCACACTAAGGTGCAGGGAAAAGAGCATACGCATGAGGAAAAAAATCCTTCCTTTCTGTTTACTTGATGCCCAATCCGCACAGGTGGTCGCAGGGCAAAGAGCATACGCAGAAATGAAGGGTATAGATCCGGTTAAAAAAAAACTAAATAAACCGAAACCGAAATAAGCAGAGAGAAATAACAGTAAACTGCAAATAAAGACTGTATACCTCCAGATCTTAAAAATGACGCAGATAGGGCTACCGGAAACCTTTTCGCGTGAAACGAAAGGGGTTCCTCACTGGAACAGATGCTCCGAACACAACAGAGCAGTCCTCTCGGCCCGAAAGCAGTCAGAAACAGTAGATCTAGGAAAAGACAGCCGCATACAGTTCTACCGGCTTCAGATTTGGATCACCAACGGACGCGGCCCTCAAATAGCTCTGATACCATGTAGGAATTTACAGGGTAAGTTCCTCAGACAGAACACCAAAAGGACACCGCTCACAAACAGATCACAGATCAATACACCAGTATTTTGACGTGGTTAAAACCCTCAGAGAGGGAAACAGTCCACGGCCTGCGCCAACGTTGCTACTACAGGAAATTTATTAATAAAAGAATGAAAATTTACATAAGCTTCTCTCATGCACGGTTGAACCTACAAATGACCCTCCATGCGCTTTAAATAGAATTCATGGACCAATCGGGTGTCAAGCCACGGATCAAGTGTCGGTAATACCGAGGAGAGAATGAACCGTCGGATCACTACATATCGTGACCGTCGGATTGTAAGTTACAAAATGTACAACGGTAAAGAAACACACTTTACCTAACTCTATACCTAACTCTATACTAGACCAAGTTGAACTTAACTATTCCTATGTGTCGGAATATCCTAACAGTTTCGACCTTTGGCTCTGAAAAATATATATAAGAAACTACAGTCCATCCTCTTTTTGTACCTTATGAAATTTCAATCCCATGTTCAGAGAGAAAGTTATGACGATTTTCCCCAGGTCACCTATTTGGAATGTAATTCAGGAGTTTGCAAAAAGACCAACTTCCTCAGATCATATCTCCGTAAATATAGCGCGAAAAACTTTGAAATTCGGATCCAAGGTTCGACGTGATGTCTTCTCAAATGGTTTTTTTTTTAGCTTCTGAAACATCGCAGAAAAAAAGTTATAGCAAAAATGCCACGATGACCTATTTTGAGCAGCGAAACCCTAGAATCCAAAGCTCCAATACGGAATGTTATGAAACCAGCTCACAAAAAGATAGAAAAGATAGATCAACACCTTAGAATTCAGCCTCTTCGAGGGGGAAACCTCCTTTACATTACATAAATGAAAAATTCTGGATGATTCAAATGAAAAAAACCTCCTTTCTATATATAGGAGTCTAAGGAGTACAATATAACCCAGCCGACCTAACAATAATAATATAAAGCCACAAAAATAACAATAGAGGGATTCTAGAGTTGGGTGGGAGAAACGATGGCGGAACAGGGTTGCGATCGGTTTTTTTGAAGGCCATGGCGGCCCGAAGGACTCGCTGCGTGTGCGTAACACTCTCCTCATTCGCATCGAATACCTGAAATCCAACAGCATTGTGCTGGAGACTGATCAAGCGAGGGTTCCCAAGCCCTGGGCATCGCGGCCCAGGCCTCTGTCCGTGACGGATCTCGATGCCTTGCCAGGCTGCGAATCTTAGACGCGCGTGGCCTATTAGGGATTCTTGGAGAGCACAGTAGAAAAGATCCAGGTTTCGAGCTCCGTCCCGGCTGAAGCGGAGTAGGCCTATGCTAACGCAAATATCGTGGCGCTTCCAGGGCCTGAAGGATGGACAAAGAACTCACGGGCCACCATTCCTGTGAGGAGCGAAGATGCGAGCAATGCGCCTCAAGAAATGACTGCACAAAGGGTGTTCTCCTGGAATACCATGGAAAAGGGCTCAGCGAAACTCAGACGTTCAGACTTAGTGTCTGAACTGTTTGACGAAAAGCCTGAGCGAGATGAAACGTCCTGGAATGCCTTGTTTCAGATCCAGATCAAGCTCCTCTCAGGCAAAACTCTGATGCATTGGGTAGGCTCTCAGGAGCTCGTGAGGGACCTCATGCATGCGCTGGAACTTAAGCTGGGAATTCCATCTGCAGCTCAATGACTTCTCCACGAAGGTAAACAGCTAGAGGATCTCTACCCCCTTTCATTCTACAGCATTAAAAGAAATGCCTCCATTATCCTTTCCCTTAGATTGAGAGGGGGAGTGATAGGACAGTCTTCCTCAGCCAAGGCATTCTCTTACAAGGATGCTGTCCATTCACCGAGGCAGGAAAAGACAGTCCCACCAGTTCAGGCTCCCAAACCTTTTCCGGTGGACAAACTTGAGGAGACTCCTTCCATCGAAATAATGCATCCATCATTAGATGAGAAAACACAACAGTTTACTGAGCATGGCATTATTTGCAGGTTCAATGGGTTATGGCCACGGACAGCAGATCTCTACCAGTGGATCCACACTAACTGGACCAACAATTGCAAGGTTTCATTATGCTCAAAGGGCTTTTTCATAACAGTTTTTGCTTTTGAGGAGGACTACCAAAAAGCTCTAAAAGCAGGGCCTTGGTTCTAGGGCTCAGCAGGTTTATTCCTCACCACCTGGTTCCCAGACTTCGATCCATCTTCGGCAATCATCACCAAGCTCCCAATCTGGGTCAGACTTCCTAATCTCCCAGCTCATCTTTGGCACTTTGCAGTATTCCAAGGAATCGGCAACTCTCTAGGCCGCTTCCTAGACACAGACATTTCTAGAGGGGAAAAAGGCCTATACACCTTTGCTAGAATATGTGCAGAAATAGACATCAGCAAAGGACTTCCGGACAAGATCAATCTCAAAATTGGAGACTTTCATTGGACTCAGTACTTGGATTACGAGAATACAGCTTTCCGATGCCGCAACTGCCATCTCACAGGGCACCTTCAGAGCTCTTGTCCCTCGAGGTCTGCCCCAAAAAGGAAAGCCAATCCTAAGCAGAAATCCAAAAGCTGGAAGCCTCATGACCCTCCCCCCATGGATGATTTTGATCTTAGCTCGGATGAAGAGGAGATGAATGAGGAAGAAATGGAGACCAAGACAGCGCAGGAATCGCCCTCGGCTGACCCTGAGGATCTTTTTGTCCAGCCAAGCTCCCAGAAAAGGTATCATGAATCCTCCACCTCAGATTCAGATAAGGAAATCTCACAATCAACCCAGCTCAGTTTGCAAATCATGCCAGTTCAGTAGTGCCCTCCTGAATGGGTCAAAGTGGGTAAAAAGAAAGGGAAAAAATTCCGCATAGTTGATCCCTCCCATGTTGGGTAGAATCATATGCTTTGTTTTGTTCTCAGGTTCTTCTAGTCACTTCTCGCGGTGTTCTTCTCTCTTCTCATTGCTTCTAGGAGCCGAGGTGGATTTCATATCCTTTCCAGCTGCCTATGTTTTTGTTTCTCTTAGCTCTGCCTGTTTCCAGGCTTGATTGTACTATATTTTTTCTTTTATTAATAGATTTAGTCTTTATCAAAAAAAAAAAAAAAAAAAAAAAAAAAAAAAAACAAACAAACAAACAAACAAACAATAGAGGGATTCTATGGGGCACAGTAATAACAATATGGGGACAATAGGGGCACAACAATATTAATAAGGGGTACAACTACAATAGTAATGGGGTAATCACTAGTATTATAGAGACCCAACAACCTTCCACAACCTACAAGGTTGACACCACAACAATTGGCGGAAAAAAGAGCAAAAGGGGTTTGTTATAGTTGTGATAACAAATACGCTAATGGTCATAAAGTGTGATGAGGAGTAATTATTTTTCATAGATTGCGAAGAGGAGGAAGAAAATGAAAAAGAAACATCAAAAGAGGAGGCTATACACAAGGAACCAACCCCAGAGAGAGAACAAATGAATCCGACCATATCTTGTAATGCATTGGCGGGAATTACAACTCCTCAAACTCTCAAGATAGAAGGATATATCAAGAAGAAAAAGGTAAAAGTGCTGACTGCTCGGGTAGTGCCCATATTTTTATTCTTTGTAAGATAGCCAGGGAATCGAATTTCTTTCTATATCCAGCACTAGAGTGTCAAGTGATGGTTGCAAATGGAGGAACTATAAATTTCTCTAGAAAGGGCCATAATATCAAGCTAACCATGGGGGAATATGTATTGAATAGTCCAATGTTTTCCATTCCAATGGGTGGTGTTGATGTTGTACTAGGAGACCAATGGTTACAATCTTTAGGGACGGTAGCTTTAATTTTCAAGAACTTTTCTTGAATTTTTTTGGGAAGGAAAGGAAGTTGAATTAAGTGGTATTGCATGGAAACCAGGGAAGATAATCAACTATATTGGCATGAAAAATATTCTGAAGGAAAAACAAGGGGGCGTGATTGCACAATTATGCTCACTAGAGGTTCAAAAATCGAAATCATCTATTTCTCCATATCTCCAAAAAGTCTTGGACAATTATTCGAAGGTATTTGAGACTCCCAAAGGCCTCCCACCTATTTCTGATCATGATCATGCTATTCATTTGAGTCCAAGAAGTGTTCCTCTAAACATCAGGCCTTAAAAATATCCCTATGTCCAACAAAGTGAAATTGAATGTATGGTTGCAGAAATGTTAGAGGCCGGTATAATTCAACCTAGTCAAAGTTCTTTCTCTGCTTCAGTAGTATTGGTGCACAAGAAGTATGGATCATGGCGTATATGTTCGGATTAGAGGGAGCTCAACAAACTCACTATTAAAGATAAATTTCCCATTCTTGTCACTGATGAATTGTTGGATGAATTACACGGAACAATTTTACTTCACCAAGTTGGATCTTCTTTCAGGATATCATCAAATTAGAATGAAGATTGAAGACACTTTGAAAACAAGATTCAGAACTCATGAAGGTCATTATGAATTTTTGGTCATGCCTTTTGGCCTTACTAATGCACCTTTCACATTTCAAGTTTTGATGAATTCCATTTTCAAACCCTTCTTTAGAAAATTTGTGCTAGTATTTTTTGATGATATACTAATCTACAACAATTCTTGGAAGGATCATGTTCAATATGTTGAGAGGGTGCTCAAACTATTGGAGGAGAAACAATTATATGCAAAAACCTCCAAATGTTTCTTTGGAGTATAGGAAGTGGAATATTTGGGTCATATTGTATCTCATGAGGGTGTTAAGGTAAACCCTAACAAAATTAAAGCTATTAATGAATGGAAAATCCCCCAACCCTAAAACTTGTTCGAGGATTTCTTGGGTTGACAGGGTATTATCGCAAGTTTGTTAAGAATTATGGGAGAATAACAACACCGCTAACAATATTGTTGAATAAAGATGCATTTTCTTGGAATCCAGAAGCAACTAAGGCCTTCAAACATCTTCAAGAGGCAATGTGCCAAGCATCAATCTTAGCAATGTCAGACTTCACAAAACCATTATTGTGGAATATGATGTCTCAGGAAATGGAATTAGTGTTGTTTTAATGCAAGAAGGAAGACCCATTGGTTTTGAAAGTCTTCCAATCAAGAGAAAGTATTTACACCAACCTATTTATGAGAAAGAAATTTTGGCAATACTGCATGCACTAAAACAATGGTGACCTTACCTAATGGGAATACACTTAAAGGTAAAAGCAAATCATGATAGTCTTAAATACTTTTGGAACAAAGATTATTTTCATAAGAGCAACAAAAATGGGTCACAATGATGTTGGGTTATGACTTTGAAATCATTTACAAAAAAGGGAAGCAAAATGTTGTTGTAGATGCACTCTCAAGAAAGGATGAGGATGTGGAAGCATTGCTTTGTGCCATTTTTATTATCCAACCTGATTGGATGACTGAAGCAAGGGATGAATGGAAGAATGATGAAGAGGTGTGGACACTCTTTCAAAATTTGCAGCGAGATCCTAGTACATCTGATACATTCATTATTGCAAAAAGATCACTTATATCTTTGTAAGAATTCCCAACTCAAACTAAAAATTCTTTTGGAATTGCACACCTTCCCTTTAGGAGGGCACTTAGGATTTTAAAAAACTTACCATAGGGTCAAAAAAGATTTTTTTTGGGATTGGCCTTAAATCTAATATTCAGAAGTTTGTGTTAGAATGTTTGGTTTGCCAACAAATAAAGTTGAGACAATTAAACACTGGGTCTGTTACAACCTTTGGCCATTCCAAGTCAGTGTTGGAAGGATGTCTCAATGGATTTTATCACAGGTTTACCCAAGTGTGAAGGAAATAATGTCATCATGGTGGTAGTTGATAGAGTTACCAATTATGCACATTTTTGTGCATTATCTCATCCTTTTAAACCCAATACAATTGCTACTGCATCTATGGAAACAATTCAAAAGCTACATGGAAACCCAAAGATTATTGTAAGTGACAAAGATCTCATTTTCACTGGAAATTTTTGGACGCAATTATTTTCTTGTCTTGGTACTCAATTAGCTCATAACTCACCTTATCATCCTCAATCTGATGGGCAAACTGAGATAGTGAACAAATGTTTGGAAGGATATCTTCGTTGCTTTGTATCTGATAAACAAACACAATGGGTCAAATGGTTACCTCTAGCTGAATGGTGGTATAACACTTCCTTAAAGATGAATTTGATATGATTTACTAATGCTGGTTTTGCTAAGTCCATTTGTCGAAAGGTTCCATTGCTGAAATTCTCTACAAGTCAATTAAACTAGTTGCTGCAAGTAGAGTATAAGAATATTCGATTTGGGGCTTTCATATATCGACACATTTTTGGGAAAATTTGAGAAAGGTTTTTGTTGAAAATGATGTTTGAGCACATCCAAATGACTTGGAATGAACCCAGGTTGCACATGTGGGTTTCTGGAAGCAAATCAAGAACTCTGCCCAAATTTGCAACAAATTTCAAACTGCCAAATTCCTCCTCGATTTACGTGCAGTTAAAGGCGAATAAATAAATTATGGAACATGGGTTTTGGTTCCAGTATAGCAAATTGACTAAGCCTTAAACAAATTTCTAAGATTCATCACGGTTTGGGAGATACGAAGAGGTCTTTGAGGCAACTTTGTATAAAAATAAGGCAAATTTGTATAACATTTAGGTGAAATTCAGATTTGTAAAATATCCAAACAACCAAATTTGGGCACACTTTCTGAGGAGATGGAGTTGAATCAGAAAATTGCAAGACATAGGATTTGTCAACAATATGGCCAATTAGGTTCTAGATGAACAGCTTACCAAAATACATTATGGTTGAGGAGATCAAGCCAACTCTTCATCACCAATTTGTGTAAAATCACAGCAAACCCAGATTTTTGTGATCTCTTCCAAAATTGCAAATTTGTTTGTGAATTCAATTTAAATGGAGTTTTTATATATATTAGAGCAGGAAGGAAGTGAGGGAGACCGAAAGCTGCAGACTCCAGATCGAGATTTGAACCTGTACATCACATTTTTTAGAATCGAATCATTTCTAGACGCTGATATTCAATTCAAAATTAGAAGCAAATATGCTTGTTCTGATTTAAATTAATTTGTAGTAACTAGAAAAATCCTAAATTAGTATTCTATGTAACCATCGATCCATTTAATTAGAGCAACACTGTTGCTATATAATGGAGATTGCTGTTCACGCATAGGGAGGATGGGATCACATAGAAGTAGGCTGAGGCTGGGATCACAGAGGTTAGGAGTAAGCTAGTGATTGAAGTAGAACACTTAATTATGGATTGGAACCAGCATTGTAGCATTTGTACCATTTGATTTAATTGATTATTTTTGTAATTCGATTTCTACAACAATATGAATCCGCATTTAAATTATGTTGTTAGCTCTTTCAACTTCTGAGATATTGTGTTAATGTAGTCCCTTTTGAGGAAGATGAGCTGGGTGATCGGACCCATCAATCAGATCATCATTTAGATTACTTTGGATCTATTTAGTTTATTGCATTTCATTTCCTGTTAGAATGATTTATTTTGCTGCAATTTTATGTCTACTTGTGTTTAATAACGTTTTCTGAAATGTGCGTTTCATTTCCTGAATGGTGTGGCGTGCTTTAACTTTGTTCTGCCAGTTCCTTTACATTTAATATATAAATGCATGGGTTTGTTAATTTAAGCATGGGTTTGTTAATTTAGAATTTATTCATAGAGTAAATATTGGCAAGTGCTTCACATTTTTCTCATCGTGCCCTGTTCAATTTATTTTACAACAAAACATGTGTTAAGTTGCAGGAATTTAAAACGACAACAATAATGGTATAAAATCAACAAGGGTTTCATTTAATTTGATATTCATATTGTTTGGCACTCATAAACAATTTAAATCTTCTCACGAAATTGATCTTGGAAACAACTCATTAGCATAGATTAATACCAATATATAAGTAAGTGTCTAACAAATACTCTTGAAAATATCGTGGCTCAATAATTTAAAAGGTTTGAATTGAATATTTCCATACACTTATGATTTCTTTCCAGCAACAGTGCTTGCATCATTCGAAAGAAACATGTTAAGTACTAATTTTAAAATAGTTTAAAATTGAATTTGTTTCATGCTTTCATATTTGCAGCGTAGCTATAGTCTTTTAAGAAGCTTTGCATTCTTTACTTGTTGTAGTGTGTTTACTTTAGAATGTCTTTTCTTGAATGATCCTCTTTTTGAATTATTTAGATCTTACATGTCCCTGAAGTCGTATTCTGGCATATATGGTGCTACGTCTCTAAGTCTTATGATCCCGGATTGACTATTTAAATGTGTGTATATCTATCATTTATACCTTCCAACATTTTGGCGCCGTTGCCGGGGAGACATTGTAGGATAAAGACTCACGATTTGTTATACTTTTTCCTTTCTTTCACAACTGAAATTTTAGATTAACGTGATTCCCCTTGATTGCTCAAGCATATTGGACAGTATTGCCAGAAAGCTCACAAGCCAAGATTTCTTTTCTGCAAATGAGTGATTTTCTTTACTGCAAATGAGTGATTTTCCTTATTGCAAAGTGTGGTTGTTTTCTTTAATGCAATTGAGATTAATTGAGTTTTTCTTTTCCTGCTTTTACCATCGTAGGGCGACTAGAGGGCGGAGATGACGGTAAGACGTGAGTGAAGAGCCACGCATCCGCTTTTGTTTGGGTCACTCCAAAGTTTGGTTGCCTGAGGAAACGAAGATCTCAAGTTTGGTGCTAACAAGAATTTCTAGCTAGGAAAAAGATGTTAGGAAGTGTGATGCTATTCCAAGAATTATTTCAAATTCTAGCAGAAGCTGGGGCTCTACTTCACACAAAGATCACATTTTGGCATCAATCAGAGAAAGGTCTATTCCTCTGGAAGAGAAGATTCATGTAAATCTAGAAGATCTTCCTAAGGAGACCGAGAAGCTATGGATCATGCATGATGAGGAGAAGCCATTAGAAGTAGAACATCTATCTAATCCGGCCTGCACTTTAGAGGATAGACAAGGAAATGTGGAGGATTTGCACGTTGCATTGGATGTTGCACATGAGTCAAGTAACCAAGAGTATATGGATCCCATAGAATCTTGGTTCCAAATGATTGTCAGTATTCACTCCTCCTTTATCATTTGACAATTTGTAGCATCACATCAGTTAGTTCAGTTGGTACTTCATGTTCTGGTATGTTCTCATATATACTTTTGAAATTTGAACATGAGTATAATTGTCCTTCTGTTGTGCACATGGATGCATTGGAAGTACTCCTATACTTAAAAATGAGTTTTCTGGTTTTTTTTTTTTAAGGTAGAGTAGGGTAGGAGAATAAATGAATACAGCTGTTATAATAACACTATTAGGGTTTTTATTTTCAAAGTATAGCCACTGAAACTGCTTTTGATCCACATTAGTTGTTGACACACTTCTGTGACAAATCTTGTTGTGTACGATTCACTCTAATACCTCATGATTTTGCAAAAGTAACCATGATTAATCACTCTAATGAGTTGTCATCTGAGATATATTTTTTTAGTTTCCCTTAGAAGGTACTATTGGAGAGCCCCCTATAGTGGACCACTCTTGTAAAAGATCATAATAAGCTGTTCATGAGAAAACTAGCATTATTAATTCAAAGAATCTTTCAGTCATTATCTGGGATATTTTTAATAAGTCTTTAGGGTAGAGGAACTAGCCAACAATGATTAGTTATTAAAAACTTTTCATGCCATCCTGTACTCTTAAGGAGTAGATCTGTTTCCTCACTTATTTAGTAACCTTTAAAGGTTAGTCATAATCAAAGTTTATAAACGATTTAGGAAGGATAGGAGGTCCTGTGATGAGCCGACCTACCACGATCATAAGACCTAACATGCATGAAATTACTGCTGCTGGTCACCAAGCCAGAGTAATGGTTTTCAACCGAAAAGCTGGAAGACAGGAGGTCTCATCATGAGCCGACTTGTTCATCCATGTTACTTTTTGTGAGTGGCACTGCCATCAGCTGGTTACCAAGCCAGGACAATGACCTGTATCTAAAAGTCAAATAATCCAACTTTGAATCTATATCTAGTAAGTGGGACACAAACATTTCACTGGGTTGAAAGACATCCTGCCGAGGTTATGGACACTTGCAGGCAGTAGGACCATGTCTATGGTATTAAAGTGGATCATATACTATGATTTGCTTGGTTATCTTTCTCTTTCCTTGAAACTCATCATTTTAATTCTTGGACAATGGTTTTAAGACGATTTGGATATGATGCTTTGAGTTCTATCTTTCAAAAATCAAGAATCTTTAATGAAGTGGAACCCTTAGTGAAGGTAATTCTTTGTACTAGATTAAGAAGAAACTTCATTTTGAATTCAGATGACAATGAAATTTAAGTGTTCAATAAAGAGGTCACTGATTGGTCCACGAAAGTGTCATAATGCTCAATTTTTATTTCCCTTTTTCTGGTATCATAACTCACTTTAATTTTCATGGTAATTAGAGTGATGAATTACTCAGTGATGACTACTCACAAGGTGTTGATTGACAACCATGTGTATTGATTGTGGTTGACTCTGAATACATGCTACATAGTCTAAGGTACAAGATTGGCATAGTAGTTGCGGAATCTTGTGGTAGTCTTCTTGAAATTGCACCTTTTTAGCAAAAACTTGATTTTTAGCATAAGACTCTAGGTAGAAACAAAACAGGGAGTTCATTTGGAACAAGACAACAAGTATGTGCAATACTCTTTTCTCCTTAATATCTACTTTCTGTATCTGATCTTGTTACATTCCTGCAATCGATACTTTCATTAGAGCTGTAACATGGTTTCAGCCGGTATTGTAATAGTTATGTTGCAAGCTAATGAATGCTTTAAAATACCAGGCATCTTCATCCTTGCTGAAATTTTTGCTGACATTTATCAGAAGCATAGTTTGATCTTCAAACATTTCCCTTGCATTCTTTTATAGTTTTAGTCTAAAGGTTTGGCTTGCACGAGGACATGCAAGAAGATCAGCGTGGGGGGATTTTGAGCTGCCTTTTTGCCCAATTTTTTTATAATTTTTATCAAATAATTCTATGCTTGTGACTAGTGCTTTTAATCATTATTATCCTTTCTATGCTATTATGCTATTAGCTAGAGGCATTCAGAGGCAAATGTTGTTGAATTAAGAATTATTCTTGTTTAGTTAATTTGAAGAGTGTTTTGTTAAATAATGTCAATAATAATATGCTTTCTTGGTGGCAGGTGAATAGGTCATGTACTAGAAGTTTTCGTACCAACAGTGCAAGAATGCGTCCTAAAACACAATTGAATACAGATTCAAGTTTGGCATTATTAAGGATGAATTTGATATGATTTACTAATGACTGTTTTGCTAAGTCCATTTGTCGCAAGGTTCCATTGCCGAAATTCTCCACAAGCCAATTAAACTAATCGATGCAAGTAGAGTACGAGAATATTCGATTTGGGGCTTTCATATATCGGCACATTTTTGAGAAAATTTGAGAAACATTTTTGCTGAAAATGATTTTTGAACACATCCAAATGACTTGGAATGAACCTAGGTTGCACATGTGGGCTTTTGGAATCAAATCAAGAACTCTATCCAAATTTGCAACAAATTTCAAACTTCCAACTTCCTCCTCGATTTACGTGCAGGTGAAGGCGAATAGAGAAATTATAGAACATGGGTTTTGGTCCGAGTATAGAAAATTGACTAAGCCTCAAATAGATTTCTAAAATTCATCACAGTTTGGGAGATACGAAGAGGTCTTTGAGGCAGATTTGTGTAAAAATCACGTAAAATTCAGATTTGTAAAATATCCAAACAGCCAACTTTGGGCATGCTTTCTGAGGAGATGGAGTTGAATCAGAAAATTGCAAGACATGGGATTTGTCAACAATATGCCAAATTAGGTTCCACATGAACAATTTACAAAAATACATTATGGTTGAGGAGATCAAGCCAACTCTTCATCACCAATTTGTGTAAAATCACAGCAAACCCAGATTTTTGTGATCTCTTCCAAAATTGCAAATTCGTTTGGGAATTCAATTTAATTGGAGTTTGTATATATAAGAGCAAGAAGGAAGCGAGGGGGACCAAAAACTGTGGACTGCAGATCGAGATTTGAACCTATACATCGCATTTTTGAGAATTGGATCATTTCTAGAAGCCGATATTCAATTCAAAATTGGAAGCAAATCTGCTTGCTCTTATTTTAATTAATTTGTATTAACTAGAAAATCCTAAATTAGTATTCTATCTAACCATCGATCCATTTAATTAGAGCAGTGCTGCTGATATATAATGTAGATTGCTGTGCATGCATAGGGAGGATGGGATCACATAGAAGTAGGCTGAGCCTGGGATTGCAAAGGTTAGGAGTAAGCTGGCGATTGTAGTAGAACGCTCAATTATGGACTGGAGCCTTGTACCATTTGATTTAATTGATTATCTTTGTAATTTGATTTCTACAGTAATATGAATCCACATTTAAATTATGTTTTTAGCTCTTTTAACTTCTGAGATGTTGTGTTAATGTAGTCTCTTTTCAGGAAGATCGAGTTGGGTGATCGGGCCCATAAGTCAGCTTATCATTTAGATTACTTAGGATTTATTTAGTCTATTGCATTTCATTTCCTGTTAGAATGATTTATTTTGCTGCAATTTTATGTCTACTTGTGTTCAACTGCATTTTCGGAAATGTGTGTTTCATTTTCCTGAATGGTGTGGCGTGCTTTAACTTTGTTATGCCATTTCCTTTAAATTTAATATTTAAATGCATGGGTTTGTTAATTTAGAATTTATTCATAGAGTAAATATTGGAAAGTGCTTCTTATTTTTCTCATCGTGCCCTATTCAATTTATTTTACAACAAAACATGTGTTAAGTTGCAGGAATTTAAAACAAGAATAATAATGGTATAAAATCAACAAGGGTTTCGTTTAATTTGATATTCATATTGTTTGGCACTCATAAACAATTTAAATGTTCGCATGAAATTGATCTTGGAAACAACATCCATTAGCATAGATTAATACCAAGATATAAGTGAGTGTCTAACAAATACTCTTGAAAATATTGTGGCTCAATAATTTAAAAAGTTTGAATTGAATATTTCCATACACTTATGATTTATTTCCAGCAATAGTTTCTTTTCAGCGATAGTACTTGCATCATTTGGAAGAAGCATTTTAAGTACAGATTTTAAAATAGTTTGAAATTGAATTTGTTTCATGCTTTCATATTTGCAGTGTAGCTGTAGTCTTTTAAGAAGCTTTGCATTCTTTAGTTGTTGCACTGTGTTTACTTTGGAATGTCTTTTCTTGAATGATCCCTTTTTCGAATTAATTTGATCTTACAAGTCTCTAAGGTCGTATTCTGGCATATATGGTGCTACGTCTCTAAGTCTTACGACTCCGGATTGACAATTTAAATGTGGGTGTAAATCTAGCATTTATACTTTCCAACATTTTGGCATCGTTGCCAGGGAGACGTTGTAGGATAAGGCCTCACAATTTGTTATACTTTTTCCCTTCTTTCACAACTAAATTTTTAGATTAACGTGATTCCCCTTGCTTGCTGAAGCATACTGGATGGTATTGCCAGAAAACTCACAAGCGAGGTTTTCTTTTCTGCAAATGAGTGATTTTCTTTACTGCAAATTAGTGATTTTCCTTAATGCAAAGTGTGGTTGTTTTCTTTACTATAATTGAGATTAATTGAGTTTTTCTTTTTCCTGCTTTTACCATCGCAGGGCAACTAGAGGGCGGAGATGACGGTAAGACGTGAGTGAAGAGCCATGCATCTGCTTTTGTTTGGGTCACTCCAAAGTTTGGTTGCCTGAGTAAATGAAGCTGCGTCTCTGCTTCACAGAAAGATCACATTTTGGCATCAATCAGGGAAAGGTCTATTCCTCTGGAAGAGAAGATTCATGAAGATCCAGAAGATCTTCCTAAGGAGATCGAGAAGTTGTGGATGATGCATGATGAGGAGAAGCCATTAGATGCAGAGCATCTATCTAATCCGGCCTGCACTTTAGAGGGTAGACAAGGAAATGTGGAGGATTTGTACGATTCGTTGGATGTTTCCCATGAATCAAGTAACCAAGAGTATATGGATCCCATAGAATCCTAGTTCCAAATGACTGTTAGTATCCACTCCTCCTTTATCTTTCGACAATTTGTAATATCGCATCAGTGAGTGCGACTGGTACCTCATGTTCTGGTATTTTCTCATATATACTTTTCAAATTTGAACATGTGTATAATTGTCCTTCTGTTGCGCACGTGGATGCATTGGAAGTACTCCTATACTTAAAAACGAGTCTTCTGTTTTTTTTTAAGGTAGAATAGGGTGGGAGAATAAATGAATAAAGCTGTTATAATAATGTTATTAGGGTTTTTTTTTCAAAGTATAACCGCCGAAACTGCTTTTGATCCACATTAGTTGTTGACACACTTCTGTGACAAATCTTGTTGAGTACGATTCACTCTAATACCTCATGATTTTGCAAAAGTAACCATGATTAATCACTCTAATGAGTTGTTGTTTGAGATATATATTTTCAGTTTCCCTTCGAAGGTACTATTGGAGAGCCCCCTATGGTGGACCACTCTTGTAAGAGATTATAATAAGCTGTTCATGAGAACACTAACATTATTAACTCAAAGAATCTTTCTGTCATTATCTGGGATATTTTTAATAAGTCTTTAGGGTAGAGGAACTAGCCAACAATGATTAGTCGTTAAAAACTTTTCATGCCACCCTGTACACTTAAGGAGTAGATCTGTCTCCCCACTTATTTAGTAACCTTTAAAGGTTAATCATAATCAGAGTTTATAAATGATTTTGGGAAGGATAGGAGGTCTTGTGGTGAGCCGACCTACCACGCTCATAAGACCTGACATGCATGACATTATCGATGCTGGTCACAAAGCCAAAGTAATGGCTTTCAGCAGGAAAGATGGAAGACAGGAGGTCTCATCACGAGCCGACCTGTTCATCCATGTTATTTTTTGTGATTGGCATTGCCATCAGCGGTTACCAAGCTAGGACAGTGGCCTTCATCTAAAAGTCAAATAATATAACTCTGAATCTATATCTAGTAAGTGGGACACAGACATTTCACTAGGTTAAAAGACATCCTTGCCGAGGTTATGGACACCTACAGGGAGCATGGCCATGTCTGTGGTATTAAAGTTGATCATATACTATGATTTGTTTGGTTATCATTCTCTTTCCCTGAAACTCATCATTTTAATTCTTGTACAATGGTTTTAAGACGATTTGGATATGATGCTTTGAGTTCTATCTTTCAAAAAATCAAGAATCTTTAATGAAGTGGTATCCTTAGTGAAGGTAATTCTTTGCACTAGATTAAGAAGAAACTTCGTTTTGAATCCGAATGACAATGAAATTTAAGTGTTCAATAAAGAGGTCGCTGATTGGTCCACGAAAGTTTCATAGTGCTCAATTTTTATTTCCCTTTTTCTGGTATCATATCTCACTTTAATTTTCATGGTAATTAGAGTGATGAATTACTCAGTGATGACTACTCACAAGGTGTTGATTGACAACCATGTGTATTGATTGTGGTTGCCTCTAAATACATGCTACATAGTCTGAGGTACAAGATTGCCATAGTAGGTGCAGAATCTTGTGGTTGTTTTCTTGAAATTGCACCCTTTTAGCAAAAAAATGATTTTTATCATAAGGCTTTGGGTAGAAACAAAACAGGGAGTTCATTTGGAACAAGACAACATGTATACGTGCAATAATCTTTTCTCCATAATGTCTACTTTCTGTACCTGATCTTGTTACATTCCTGCAATCGATACTTTCATTAGAGCTGTAACATGGTTTTAGAAGGTATTGTAATAGTTATGTTGCAGGCTAATGAATGCTTTAATATACCAGGTATCTTCATCCTTCGCTGACATTTATCAGAAGCATAATTTGATCTTCAAACATTTCCCTTGTATTCTTTCATAGTTTTATAGTCTAAAGGTTTGGATTGCAGGAGGATGTGCAAGAAGATTAGTGTGGGGGGATGTTGAGCTGCCTTTTTGCCCAGATTTTTACAATTTTTATCAAATAATTCTATGCTTGTGACTAGTGCTTTTAATCATTATTATTCTTTCTATGCTATTACACTGTTAGCTAGAGGCATTCAGAGGTAAATATTTTTGAATTAAGAATTCTTTTTTTTAGTTAATTTGAAGAGTGTTTTGTTTAATAATGTCAATAATAATATGCTTTCTTGGTAGCAGGTTAATACGTCTTGTACTAGCAGTTTTCGTACCAGCAGTGCAGGGATGCTTTCTGAAACACATTTGAGTACGGATTTGAGTTTGGCATTATTATAGATGAATTTGCTATGATTTAGTAATGACGGTTTTGCTAAGTCCATTTGTCGCAAGGTTCCATTGCCAAAATTCTCCACAAGTCAATTAAACTAGTTGCTGCAAGTAGAGTACGCGAATATTCGATTTGGGGTTATTGGCGCATTTTCGGGAAAATTTGAGAAAGGTTTTTGTTGAAAATGATGTTTGAACCAGTGTTTTTAAAACCGGTGGAAAAAACCGGTTACCGGTCTGACCGGCCGGTTAGCTGGGCCACCGGTCAGAACCGGCCTGAAAACCCGGTCTGGACCCCTCCTTCGCCAAAAAAGTGACCTAACCGGGCCTTAACCGGCCGGTTTAGGACGGAACCGGCCGGTTTT
>APFE030515740.1:20268-53555 GCA_000404065.3 Pinus taeda
ATTAATTATTTAATGTATTTTTTTAAAACCGGTTCGTTTAGACCAAACCAGTCCCGGTTAGACCGGTTCCGGTCGGTAACCCGGTTCATTAGGTGGACTGGTCCGGTCACCGGTTCCGGTTTTAAAAACATTGGTTTGAACACATCCAAATGACTTGGAATTAACCCAAGTTGCACATGTGGGTTTCTGGAAGCAAATCAAGAACTCTGCCCAAATTTGCAACAAATTTCAAATTGCCAACTTCCTCCTCGATTTACGTGTAGGTGAAGGTGAATAGAAAAATTATGGAACATGGGTTTTGGTACCAGTATAGAAAATTGACTAAGACTCAAACAAATTTCTAAAATTCATCACGGTTTGGGAGATATGAAGAGATCTTTGAGGCAGATTTGTATAAAAATCAGGTAAAACTCAGATTTGGTAAATATCCAACCAACCAACTTTGGGGACACTTTCTGAGGAGATGGAGTTGAATCATAAAATTTCAAGACATGGGATTTGTCAAAAAT
Organism: Pinus taeda; assembly: GCA_000404065.3. Lineage (NCBI taxonomy): Eukaryota > Viridiplantae > Streptophyta > Pinopsida > Pinales > Pinaceae > Pinus > Pinus taeda. The sequence goes on from APFE030515740.1 coordinate 20,778, forward strand.
ATGGCCAATTAGGTTCCTTATGAATAGTTTACCAAAATACATTATGGTTGAGGAGATCAAGCCAACTCTTCATCACCAATTTGTGTAAAATCACAGCAAACCCAGATTTTTGTGATCTCTTCCAAAATTGCAAATTTGTTTGGGAATTCAATTTAAATGGAGTTTGCATATATATTAGAGCAGGAAGGAAGCGAGGGGGACCGAAAACTGCGGACTCCAGATTGAGACTTGAACCTGTACATTGCATTTTTGAGAATGGAATCATTTCTAGAAGTCGATATTCAATTCAAAATTGGAATGAAATCTGCTTGCTCTAATTTTAATTAATTTGTATTAACTAGAAAATCCTAAATTAGTATTCTTTGTAACCATCGATCCATTTAATTAGAGCAGCACCGCTGCTATATAATGGAGATTGCTGTGCACGCATAGGGAGGATGGAATCACATAGAAGTAGGCTGAGGCTGAGATCACAGAGGTTAGGAGTAAGCTAGCGATTGCAGTAGAACACTTAATTATGGACTGGAACCAGCATTGTAGCATTTGTACCAGTTGATTTAATTGATTATCTTTGTAATTCGATTTCTACAACAATATGAATCCGCATTTAAATTATGTTGTTAGCCCTATAAGTTCTGAGATGTTGTGTTAATGTAGTCTCTTTTCAGGAAGATCGAGCTGGGTGATCGAACCTGTCAATCAGATCATCATTTAGATTTCTTAGGACCTATTTAGTCTATTGCATTTCATTTCCTGTTAGAATGATTTATTTTGCTGCAATTTTATGTCTACTTGTGTTTAATAACGTTTTCTGAAATGTGCGTTTCATTTCTTGAATGGTGTGGCGTGCTTTAACTTTGTTCTGCCAGTTCCTTTACATTTAATATATAAATGCATGGGTTTGTTAATTTAGAGTTTATTCATAGAGTAAATATTGGCAAGTGCTTCCCATTTTTCTCACCGTGCCCTGTTCAATTTATTTTACAACAAAACATGTGTTAAGTTGCAGGAATTTAAAACGACAACAATAATGGTATAAAATCAGCAAGGGTTTCATTTAATTTGATATTCATATTGTTTGGCACTCATAAATAATTTAAATCTTCGCATGAAATTGATCTTGGAAACAACACTCATTAGCATAGATTAATACCAATATATAAGTAAGTGTCTAACAAATACTCTTGAAAATATCGTGGCTCAATAATTTAAAAAGTTTGAATTGAATATTTCCATACACTTATGATTTCCTTCCAGCAATAGTGCTTGCATCATTCAAAAGAAGCATGTTAAGTACAGATTTTAAAATAGTTTGAAATTGAATTTGTTTCATGCTTTCATATTTGCAGCGTAGCTGTAGTCTTTTAAGAAGCTTTGCATTCTTTATTTGTTGCAGTGTGTTTACTTTGGAATTCCACTTTTTGAATTATTTTGATCTTAAAAGTCCCTGAAGTTGTATTCTGGCATATATGGTGCTATGCCTCTATCTCTTGCAACCCCAAATTGACAATTTAAATGTGGGTGTAAATCTAGCATTTATACCTTCCAACATTTTGGCGCTGTTGCCAGGGAGACATTGTAGCATAAGGCCTCACGATTTGTTATACTTTTTCCTTTCTTTCACAACTGAATTTTTAGATTAACGTGATTCCCCTTGCTTGCTGAAGCATACTAGACGTTATTGCCAGAAATCTCACAAGCCAGGTTTTCTTTTCTGCAAATGAGTGATTTTCTTTACTACAAATGAGTGATTTTCTTTACTACAAATGAGTGATTTTGCTTACTGCAAAGTGTGGTTGTTTTCTTTACTGCAATTGAGATTAATTGATTTTTTTTTTTTTTTTTTTTTTTTTTTTTTTATATTTTAATTTATTTTATTTATTGATTTATTTATTTTTTTTTTTTTTTTTTTTCTCGCTTTTGCCATTGTAGGACAACTCGAGGGCGGAGATAACGGTAAGACGTGAGTGAAGAGCTACACATCTGCTTTTGTTTGGGTCACTCCAAAGTTTGGATGTCCGAGTAAACGAAGATTTCAAGTTTGGTGCTAACAAGACTTTCTAGCTAGCAAGAAAATGTCAAGAAGTGTGATGCTATTCCAATAATTATCTCAAATTCTAGCAGAAGCTGGGGTCTCTACTTCACTTTTGGCATTAATCATAGAAAGGTCTATTCCTCTGGAAGAGGAGATTCATGAAAATCTGGAAGATCTTCCTAAGGAGATCGAGAAGCTGTGGATCATGCATGATGAGGAGAAGCCATTAAAAGCAAAAGATCTATCTAATTTGGCCTGCACTTTAGAGGATAGACAAGGAAACATGGAGGATTTGCACAATGTGCTGGATGTTGCCCATGAATGAAGTAACCAAGAGTATATGGATCTCGTAGAATCCTGGTTCTAAATGACTGTCAGTATCCACTCCTCCTTTATCATTCGACAATTTGTAGCATCACATCAGTTAGTGCAGTTGGTATCTCATGTTCTGGTATTTTCTCTTATATACTTTTGAAATTTGAACATGAGTATAATTGTCCTTCTGTTGCACATGTGGATGCATTGGAAGTACTCCTATACTTAAAAACGAGTCTTCAGTTTTTTTTAAGGTAGAGTAGGGTAGGAGAATAAATGAATAAAGATGTTATAATAACGCTATTAGGGTTTTTATTTTCAAAGTATAGCCATTGAAACTGCTTTTGATCCACATTAGTTGTTGACACACTTCTGTGACAAATATTGTTGAGTACGATTCACTCTAATACCTCATGATTTTGCAAAAGTAACCATGATTAATCACTCTAATGAGTTGTCATTTGAGATATATATTTTCAATTTCCATTAGAAGGTACTATTGGAGAGCCCCCTATAGTGGACCACTCTTGTAAAAGATCATAATAAGCTATTCATGAGAACACTAGCATTATTAACTCAAAGAATATTTCAGTCATTATTTGGAATATTTTTAATAAGTCTTTAGGGTAGAGGAACTAGCCAACAATGATTAGTCATTAAAAAATTTTCACGCCATCTTGTACTCTTAAGGAGTAGATCTGTCTCCCCACTTATTTAGTAACCTTTAAAGGTTAATCATAATCAAAGTTTATAAACGATTTAGTGAAAGATAGGAGGTCTTGTGACGAGCCGACCTACCACGATCATAAGACCTAACATGCATGACATTATTGCCGCTGGTCACCAAGCCAGAGTAATGACTTTTAGTCGAAAAGCTGGAAGACAGGAGGTCTCATCACGGGCCGGCCTGTTCATCCATGTTACTTTTTGTGAGTGGCATTGCCATCAGCTCGTTACCAAGCCAGGACAGTGGCCTTCATCTAAAAGTTAAATAATCTAACTCTGAATCTATATCTAGTAAGTGGGACATAGGCATTTCACTAGGTTAAAAGACATCCCTGCCGAGGTTATGGACACCTGCAGGCAACAGGGCCATGTTTGTGGTATTAAAGTTGATCATATACTATGATTTGCTTGGTTATCCTTCTCTTTCCCTGAAACTCATCATTTTAATTCTTAGACAATGGTTTTAAGATGATTTGGATATGATGCTGTGAGTTCTTTCTTTCAAAAATCAAGAATCTTTAATGAAGTGGTACCCTTAGTGAAGGTAATTCTTTGTACTAGATTAAGAAGAAACTTCGTTTTGAATTTAGATGACAATGAAATTTAAGTGTTCAATAAAGAGGTCGCTAATTGGTCCACCAAAGTGTCATAATGCTCAATTTTTATTTCCTTTTTTCTAGTATCATAACTCACTTTAATTTTCATGGTAATTAGAGTGATGAATTACTTAGTGATGACTACTCACAAGGTTTTGATTGACAACCATGTGTATTGATTGTGGTTGCCTCTAAATACATGCTACATAGTCTAAGGTACAAGATTGCCATAGTAGATGCGGAATCTTGTGGTAGTCTTCTTGAAATTGCACCTTTTTAGCAAAAACTTGATTTTTATCATTAGACTTCTGGCAAAAACAAAACCGGGAGTTAATTTGGAACAAGACAACACGTATGTGCAATACTCTTTTCTCCATAATGTCTACTTTCTGTACCTGATCTTGTTACATTCCTGCAATCGATAGTTTCATTAGAGCTGTAACATGGTTTCAACCGGTATTGTAATAGTTATGTTGCAGGCTAATGAATGCTTTAAAATACCAGGCATCTTCATCCTTGCTGGCATTTATAATAAGCATAGTTTGATCTTCAAACATTTCCCCTGCATTCTTTCATAGTTTTATAGTCTAAATGTTTGGCTTGCACAAGGACGTGCAAGAAGATCAACGTGGGGGGGTGTTCAGCTACCTTTTGCCCAAATTTTTACAATTTTTATCAAATAGTTCTATGCTTATGACTAGTGCTTTTAATCATTATTATCCTCTCTATGCTATTATGCTGTTAGCTAGAGGCATTTAGAGGCAAATGTTGTTGAATTAAGAATTCTTCTTGTTTAGTTAATTTGAAGAGTGTTTTGTTTAATAATGTCAATAATAATATGCTTTCTTGGTGGTAGGTGAATAGGTCATGTACTAGCAGTTTTCGTACCAGCAGTGTAGGAATGTTTCTTGAAACACATTTGAGTACAGAGGTGAGTTTGGCATTATTAAAGATGAATTTGCTATGATTTACTAATGACGGTTTTGCTAAGTCCGTTTGTCGCAAGGTTCAATTGCTGAAATTATCCACATGTCAATTAAACTAGTCGCTGCAAGTAGAGTATGAGAATATTCGATTTGGGGCTTTCATATATCGGCACATTTTCGGGAAAATTTGAGAAAGATTTTTGTTGAAAATGATGTTTGAACACATCCAAATGACTTGGAATGAACCTAGGTTGCACATGTGGGTTTCTGGAAGCGAATCAAGAACTCTGCCCAAATTTGCAACAAATTTCAAACTGCCAACTTCCTCCTCGATTTACGTTCCAGTGAAGGCAAATAGAGAAATTATGGAACACGTGTTTTGGTCCCAGTATAGCAAATTGACTAAGCCTCAAATAGATTTCTAAAATTCATCAAGGTTTGGGAGATATGAAGAGGTCTTTGAGGCAGATTGTATAAAATTCAGGTAAAACTTAGATTTGTAAAATATCTAAACAACCATCTTTGGGCATGCTTTCTGAGGAGATGGGGTTGAATCATAAAATTGCAAGACATGGGATTTGTTAAAAATATGGCCAATTAGGTTCCGTATGAACAGTTTACCAAAATAAATTATGGTTGAGGAGATCAAGCCAACTCTTCATCACCAATTTGTGTAAAATCACAACAAACCCAGATTTTTGTGATCTCTTCCAAAATTTCAAATTCGTTTGGGAATCAATTTAAATGGAGTTTGTATATATATCAGAGCAGGAAGGAAACAAGGGGGAGCAAAAACTGCGGACTCCAGATTGATATTTGAACTTGTACACCACATTTTTGAGAATTGAATAATTTCTAGAAGCCGATATTCAATTCAAAATTGGAAGCAAATCTGCTTGCTTTGATTTTAATTAATTTGTATTAACTAGAAAATCCTAAATTAGTATTCTATGTAACCATTGATCCATTTAATTAGAGTAGCACTACTGCTATATAATGGAGATTGCTGTGCATGCATAGGGAGGATGGGATCGCATAGAAGTAGGCTGAGGCTGGGATCGCAGAGGTTAGGAGTAAGCTAGTGATTGCAGTAGAACGCTTAATTATGGATTGGAGCCAACATTGTAGCATTTGATTTAATTGATTATCTTTGTAATTTGATTTCTACAGCAATATGAATCTGCATTTAAATTATGTTTTTAGCTCATCACAATTACAAAAAAAATGCACTAAAATCTGGCGCTAAATCTGGCGCAAATCGCTGGTTTTGTTGTAGTGCATCATTTAGATTACTTTGGATTTATTTAGTCTATTGCATTTCATTTCCTATTAGAATGCTTTATTTTGCTGCAATTTTAGGTGTACTTGTGTTTAACTGCGTTTTTTTAAATGTGTGTTTCATTTCCTGAATGGTGTGGCTTGCTTTAACTTTGTTCTGCCATTTCCTTTACATTTAATATTTAAATGCACAGGTTTGTTAATTTAGAATTTATGAATAGAGTAAAGATTGGCAAGTGCTTCTCATTTTTCTCATTGTGCCATGTTTAATTTATTTTACAACAAAACATGTGTTGAGTTGTAGGAATTTAAAATAGGAATAATAATGGTATAAAATCAACAACGGTTTCATTTAATTTGATATTCATATTGTTTGGCACTCATAAACAATTTAAATCTTCGCATGAAATTGATCTTGGAAACAACATTCATTAGAATAATTTAATACCAAGATATAAGTAAGTGTCTAACAGATACTCTTGAAGATATCATGGCTCAATAATTTAATAATAAAGTATGTGATGTGATATTGTATATGACAGTGTTATGATGGCAGTTCTCTTGGACTTGTCTCATTTAGTTCATAAACGAAGTTGTGAACTGACTTGGATTGGCCCTAGGCGGCCCAATATGTTTGAAGCCGAAAGACTCATGTCTCATGATGTTTGTACTTTGTATCTCAGTTGGACATTTGATGATTATCTAATAGAAGAAGAATCTGGTTGGGTTTTCCCCCTTTGTGGGGTTTTAGCTTTTACCCTGGTCTCTGACCTAAATTCTGGTGTCTCTATTGTGCATGCTTTTCTTCTATTGTTCTTTACTGCTCCATTGCATTGTTGATATTTATTGTTCTCTCTACATAATTGCTAATGATGATATGATTTAATGGGGTGAATATAATTTGTAAATGATGAAAAGTTTTGAAAATGCAATTATCTACAACAGAGAATAAACCAGCTCTAAAAATTAACATTTAACACTGTGTGAGTTGCTAGAAGAGGGTTGGAGCCATGGAGATGTGTTGCTAAGTGGATGGGTTGTTTCAAGGGTTTGGAACAACAATATTTTGATGCCCTAATTACAGTGTAAGAGGGTTGTCTTACCACTGTTAAAGGGTTGGTGTAGTGCCCTAGTTAGGGTTCTATCCATATACAATCATGTGAAGTTTGCTTAGGAAATTTGTGCCATTTGCTTTATTTTGTGCATGGAGGAGAGGATGTTATGTTACCCAAAGGGTGCCTAACAAGCCTAGTTTGATGACGGTGTAAAGGTCGCAATGTCAAAGGTAATGCAGCTAGTATTTATGGGTTGTTATGACGAAGCATAACCTCAAGGAGCTAAACTAAAGTGTCAGCATAAATAACATAAGTGTGGAATGGTATGGTGTGAAAGGAAGAGTTGATATGAAGGGATGTTCATAGATATTAAACAACAATTTATGGTAGCCGTAAGTACAACAAATCTGAGGTGTAATCTAGTTGTTATGTGGGTTATCTAAGCATCCCTAGATCAGTCAGTGATTGGATTGTATGAGAGCATATTTGTGTGCCCTAAAGATTGCCTTTTGGAGCTGCCAAAGAGCACATCAGTGGGTTGTTGACAATGCCCTAGTTGTGCGACGAAATGAGGATCCTTATCACTATGTAAGGGCAACCCTAGAAGACCCTATGTTCTATCGCCTTTGGAGCAACAAGGAGATGGTCAATGGGAAAATCTCTCGAGCCCTAGTTCAGTGGTTTGTAGGTGGAAAAATTCACTGATAAGAAGGTTGCGTATGAAGACCCTTAGAGCAGTGAGGATGGCACATCCATATCAAAGCTAGAGGGTAGCATTGTTATTCCTTAAGAGTAGACATCTTGGAGGAGCAAGAGGGTTGCTATTGGGCAGATCAGTGAGCCTATGTTAAGTCATCTTTGAGCATCTAAGAGGGTTGATAGTGGCAGATTGGACAACTGGAGATGCAAGCATTTTGAGGTTGCAGAAGTTGCAGTGATCAACAGAAGAGGTGGAAAAAAACCTGCCAGATGTGTTCAAGATATGTGCACTGAAAGGGTTGTGGAGGCACCACATCAAAAAGTAGGTCAAGTATACTTTGTTTAGGGAAATATTGGTGGTCATAGTCGTTAACACCAAACCCTAGTTGTGTCTTGTATCAGGGTTGTATGTAGGGGTCATGATCCTTGGTACGAGAGCCCTACATTTGTTGTATTATGATTTGTAATATTACAAATTTTGAGTTTAAAATTGTCATGTGCATGAGATTGATTCACTACTATATATTTTCCGCTATGTAAAGTGCTTGTGTTGTGGCATTTGAGTGTGTTTGTGATCGTCATCTTAGACCCAAACCTGATTCTTGAGTGCCGTGGAAAAATCAACAAATCTAACCATAAAAAAGAAGTTAGGGAGCTACTCTTAAATGGAGTTTCTAGCTCAACCTCTTACAAAAAAATAGTAGTTTACTTATTGTAGAAAGTGCTAGAAGGTGCCCTAAGTGCACAACTCCTTAATGTGGTCATGAATTGGTCAAATATTAAATCCATCTTTGTGAGGAAGTATTGGGAGGACCCATGACTACTCAACAAAATAATAATGCTTAGCCAAAAATAACCAAGAATGAGAGCCCACGACCCTTACAATGGAAGATATGTTCCAATGTTCCAACTTGAGGCTGATTTGTGAACTGAAATATGAAAATGTAATGTCACTTCCTAAATTATTTTGGAACATGTTGAATCTCTACATTTTGGGGCCAATATTGGAAGAGATGGGGACCATCGATTTTATTAGGAGGCTTAGACATTAGTAGTAAGTTATTTTGGGTGTTGTTAAGTAACACGTGGGGGCCACCGACACCAGGATAATACAAATTCCCTAGCTCGAATTGCATGAGATGGGAAGTCGATGGTTAAGTGAGGGACCCGCGAAGGAGGGAAAAGTGCTCCACAAATTCTATAAAAGGAAGGCAACACACCTCATTTGGGCATATTTGGCATATCGAATTTCTTCTTGGTTACTCGAGCTGCTTAGCTAGGTCACTTGCTGTTTAGCAAGAGTTATTCAAGTGAAGAACTCACCCTTTCTTCGGGGGACTTTGAGTGCCACCCTATAGAGGTTCATCCATATTCTTTCAGAGGAGATTTTCATGTAGTTTCCAGCAATTGTGCTAAGTGTCTCCAGGTGGTGCGTATTTCTGGAGGATGCAGTGGAAGAAGTCAAGTTGCGATTTTCTCGTTCTTCAGAGGAGATTTGGCCGGGAGAAATTCCGGAAATGAGGCTCTGGTGTTTTGCTGCCATTTGGGTGAGTTTTTGGGCTGGTGGAGAGAGCTGTTATTCAGTGGGGTTTTCGCACTTCCTGGGCCAGTGCAGAAGGAGAATATTGGGCACACGTGGGAGGTGGAGACTCAACTCTTGATGCTGATCCTTGTCGGGAATGACAAATGAAACATTAGTATAGGTGATTGCTACTTTTATGGAGTATTGGAGGGGGTTTAGTTGGAGTATTGGCAAACAGTGTGCTTCAACAGTTTTGGAGGGTGTAGGGCTTGTTGGGGGTCGATTTTGGGAGGTCATAATTGTTGAAGAAAGTGTAACTAGGTTCGGTCTTCATAAATGTAAATTTGATCTTTGTACTTGTAAAATAAAAGAATTATTATTTTTGTAATTATCAAGAATGGGTTTCTTGCCCATTTGTGAGGTCAAGCACATGTTTGAGTGCTTCTAGGAAAGTCAAAGAGTCAATGTAATTATTGAAGACCACTTGAGGGCATGTTACACTATGTAACCTATGTAATTATTTCAAAGATATGAGTCAAAAGTGATCCTCCAAAGAAAAGACAAGTCTCCTCTTCAAGTCGGCTCAAAGAATGAATTTTGGTGCACTTAAAGTCAAGTCGACCTCATTGGCTCAAGTCGGTCCAATAAGAGGGACAAATGCCTATATATAGGGCTATTCAACCTCTACCTTAGGAGCATCAATCATCTCTGAAATTAGTGAAGAAGAAAGGTCAAAAAAGAGGTGTGAAAAAGGGGCGTAAAGGTGATTCTAGGTCAACGAAGAAGAAGGAAGAGAAACCTAGTTTGGGAGGGTTGTTTTGGGGCCTAGTTCTATCACATGTGCGAAGAAAGGAGGACAGTTCTACAATCACATTAGATCAACAAGTACAACAACCTAATCAAGTTTGATTGGGCTAGGAAAAGACATCTAATAAAGGCTCCATCTCTAGTGAAGAAGAGGAAATCTAAAGCGAAGGAAGGAGGCAAGTAAAAGGGATCATTTCAAGCCCTAGATCAGCCACACGTGCGAAGGAATTCAGATCTGCAGTAAGGTAAGAGGATCAACTTCTCAACTTGGAAATATCACATCAAGGAAGGTCTCATTCTCTAGCTTAATTGTCAAGGAAAAGGAAGATTTCCAAGCGAAGTAGAGAAGGAAAGGAAGACTCCAAATGAGAGGTCTTTAAGGAGACTTAGTGTTTCTGCAATTGCCAGGAAAAGAGCCCTCAATTGTCAGAAGAAGTGCGAAGGAAGAGATCAAGGTGCAAAACAAAAGAAGGCATTGATTGAAGGACAAAAGAAAGAGAGATTGTGTCTTGTTCTTGGAGGATCTACTAGTCAAGGGTATAGGGTTTGGCATTTGTCAATTGAAGCTTCAATAAGAGAAATTTGCAGAAGGGTTTTCCTGTTTAGGAGAGAGAGGTTTTTCCCTGGCAGAGAGCCAACATCTTGTGTTCTTGTCTCTTTTGTTTTGGTAACTGTTTGTTAAAGTAAGAATAACACACACTAATAAGAATATTGTGCTAATAAGAAAAGTAAAAAGTACTTCACAAATTGTTATCATCATCAGAAGAATCTCACTTTAACCCATATGCCCTAGATTCTTCAACATGTTATCGGAGCTAAGGTGACACATCAAGGAAGGGCATCTCAAGAACACCTAGAAGATTGAAGCATTCGGGTCAAGAAGCAAGGGCACAAAATGGTTGAAGCGCTAGATCTACAAGCAAGGGTTCCAGATCCATCAAAGACAAGGAGGATTACCATCTCCTCTTATAGATCCATCAAGAAGGACTACCAACCTGGGAACAAAGAAAGAAGAAAGCCTTCCATCTAAATGCTTCTACAAGAAGTTTAATGCAAGAAGGATTTACATCAAAGACTCATCATCTTCAAAGGAAGGTATTCAGATCCAAGCCCATCATTGAAGATCTCCAGATCTACACGTTGAGAAGTTTTCATCAACAAACAAATCTGTCACAAGGCACCTTGAAGGAAGCATCTTGAAGAACTCCAAGATCCTAGAAGCTGAGACTTCATTCATCAAGGAAGCAAAAAGATCTCCTCATCACTAAAACTCTCAAGTAAGTATTTTTATGTCCTCTTCTGAAAATATCAAAATGTCTTTTTGCAAGGAAAGCAACAAACTGGTTGGGACTGCTAATTTCCTTGCATGGAAAAAGAGGACTGATCTACTTCTCAAAGAAAATGAACTTCTGGACTACATCAAAGGGAGTGTCATTGTTCCTACTAAGGAACAAACTCAAGCTCTAGCAAAGTTTAATAAGGATGAAACAAGGGCTCAAAGGATTTTGATAGAATCCTTCAAGGACCCTCTCATTCCTTATGTTTCCAAACTTGAAACATCTAAAGAAATCTATTATAAGTTGGTGGAGCTATTCTCAGTTAGCATAGCTAGAGAAGTGATATCATTTTGTAATGAACTATACAAAATGAAGATTTCCAAGGAAGAAGGAATAACTCCCTACTTCATCCCTACTTCGTGAATGTCCCTAAGATGAGAGACCAGCTGCAAGGACTGGGAGACGTTATGTTAGACAGAGAGATGACAACTGTAGTGCTCAATGCATTACTTGAGGAATGGGGAAACTTCACATCAAGTATATATGCCAAGAAGGAAACTACCCCACTGAATGAACTTTGGACTCTATGCAAAATTGAGGAGACTAGACTCAAAGCCAAGGATGATGTGGGATCAAAGGAGCAAACATTTGCTGCTATGGCCAAGAGAAAAGGGAAATTTGGAAAGTTTGGTCCACAAAGAAAGAGTAAAAGAGATATGTCCAAAGTCCAATGCTTTGGCTGCCAAGAGTATGGACACTATAAGAGGGATTGTCCTAAGTTTAAGAATGAAAACAATAAGAGGAAACGAGAAGAAGCTCACATTACCCAAGAAGTGAAAGAAGAAGATAAGAAGTAGAAGAAAGAGGACCCTCTAGATCTCTACTATGATTGAAATCAACTTCTTCACATAAGTCTTCTTTAAAGTTTTTGGGTATCATAGGAACATGTAGCAATAGGATAGAATGCATGATTTATGAGAATGACATCTTTAGGAATATAGGAGCATTATGTAGAAATAGCTCAGATAAAGATATTCATGTAGGAAGGTTGTAGCCATTGGATAACCTCATGAAGGCATAAAGGTATGATCATGATCAATAAGAATCATATTAGAAGGCCACTATCATTAGGAGCATTTGCAGGACGAGGACTACAATGATCCTCTGATGAAATCTTCAATAGAGGGTTCATGACTTGCAGAAAAAGAAAATGTCTTGATATGAATTCGACTTATGGGGATTCAATAAAGGATGATATGTAGGCAAGGAAAGATGTAGCAACAGAAAGGAGATTGAGGTAATCTCAATCTAGGAAGCTGAGATGATCAATGAAAGAACTAAGATGAGGTATGCATGCATCTATGTTTTCAGTTAGATTCATGTCATCATTTCTATCAATGAGCATGGAGAATTGCTCTGATAGCATGGTCAATGATAAGGTAGATCTCTTTCATTAAGAATATGCACGAAGGCATGGTTCACACATTGATAAAGGTCAACGTGAGAAATACCCTCATATGAAGTATGGGGTGACTGACAAGAAAACTTGTAAAGGATCACATGGGAAATGAGATAAGGTATGAAGGGACACCATGAACACTAGGAATCAACATTTGACAGATTTTCTGAAGGCATCCCTCGAAAGAAGGCATGAGAATTCTGATTAAGGAAGAAAAAGATCAAAGGACCCTTGACCCCTGGAAAGGCCTTGGATATATGAACATACAAGATGTTGATGATTCAAGTCAACAAGATGTCATGATGAAGAGCCACCTCGTAAGGTATTGTTTGATTCAATGTTATATTTTGATTCTTGAATAATATCTGGATGAGTTCATGTAGGGCTCTTGGAACAAGGGTTGTGAGTACAAGTACAACCAACATTCATGTGGTGGATGGAAATTCCAAAAATAAACATGATGAAGAATAAGTAGCCATATGTCAAAGGTTCTAGATATGTATCAAGGAGGCCAATTTCAATGGAGAGAAGAATGACACGATGAACCAAGAAGGAAAGTGATTGATGGCTGATGCCCTACAAAGAAGAAGCTCGATTGAATTTCATGACATCAAGGAAAAAAGTGATCAAGCAGCTGTAGGACCCACAAAGAAGAAGATGTTGATGGAAAGGAGAGTCCTTAGTTGAAAGGGAGCTCTGACAAGTCCCTAATTAAGAGGGAGCTTGGGCAAGTTTCTAGTTAGAGGGAGCTTGGGTACATTCCTTCACAAGAATGGGAATATCTTCCCTAGTTGAGAGGGAGAGATAGACACAACATTCTTATCTTTGCTTGGGAAGAAAGAATGGAGGATTGGGTAATCATTTGGCATCCGATGCTCTTTGAGGATGTGTAGGGCATCCAAGATAAGAGTAGGCAAGAGGACCGATATTCTTTGAGGGCTGGGAACCCAAGATAAGAATAGTCCTAGAAGGTCATACTCAGTGAACACTCGGGTGGTATGTACCTTGAGAGACAATGATGAAGGTGTCCATAGTAATTGGTCTCACCAACATTGTGCTCTAATATATTGAGAGATAGAACTATCAATCAAGGCCTTGCTATGGAAACAATGTTGGTTACTGTGATGCTATAACAGATGGATTATCAATCCGGTTTCTCTTATGTGAATTATTCAGATTGAAAATGGAAAAACACTTTGTAATGTTTTATGAATACCTCCCTATTTAAGAGGGAGTGTTGAAGAAAGCGTAACTAGGTTCGGACTTTATAAATGTAAATTTGATCTTTGTACTTGTAAAAGAAAATAATTATTATTTTTGTAATTATCAAGAATGGGTTTCTTGCCCATTTGAGAGGTCAAGCACATGTTTGAGCGCTTCTAAGAAAGTCAAAGAGTCAATGTAATTATTGAAGACCCCTTGAGGACATGCTACACTATGTAACCTATGTAATTATGTCAAAGATATGTGTCAACCGTGATCCTCCAAAGCAAAGATAAGTCTCCTCTTCAAGTCAGCTCAAAGAATGAATTTTGGTGCACTTAAAGTCAAGTCAGCCTCACTGGCTCAAGTCGGCCCAATAGGAGAGACATATTCCTATATATAGCATAGTTTGACCTCACCTTAGGAGCATCAAACATCTTTGAAATCAACAAAGTAGAAAGGTCAAAAAAGAGGTGCAAAAAAGGGGCATAAAGGTTATTCTAGGGAAGCAAAGAAGAAGCAAGAGAAACAGAGTTTGGGAGGGCTGTTTTAGTGCCTAATTTTTTCACACATGCGAAGAAAGGAGGGCAGTTATGCAGTCACATCAAATCAACAGGTGCAACAACCTAATCAAGTTTGATTGGGCTAGGAAAAGACATCTAATAAAGTCTCCAACTCTAGCAAATAAGAGGACACCTAAAGAGAAGGAAGGAGGCAAGTAAAAGGGCTCATTTCAAGCCCTAGATCAACCACACTTGTGAAGAATTCAGATCTGTAGTAAGGCAAGAGGATTAGTCTCTCAACTTGGAAATATCACATCAAAGAAGGTCTCATTCTATAGCCTAAGTGTCAAGGAAAAGGAATATTTCCAAGTGAAGTAGAGAAGGAAAGGAAGACTCTAAAGTAGAGGTCTCTAAGGAGAATTAAGGTTTCTGCAGTTGCCAGAAAAAGAGCCCTCAATTGTCGGAAGAAGTGCGAAGAAAGGGATCAACGTCCAAAATAGAAGAAAACATTGATTGAAGGACACAAGAAAGAGAGACTATGTATTGTGCTTGGAGGATCTATTGGTCAAGGGTCTAGGGTTTGGCATTTGTCAATTGAAGCTTCAATAAGAGAAATTTGCAAAAGGGTTTTCCTCTCTAGGAGAGAGAGGTTTTGCCTTGGAAGAGAGCCAACATCTTGTGTTCTTGTCTCTTTTGTTTTGGTAACTGTTTGATCAAGTAAGAAGAACACACACTAATAATAATATTGTGCTAATAAGAAAAGTAAAAAGTAATTCACAAATTTTTATCATCATCAGAAGAAACTCACTTAAACCAAATGCCCTAGATTCTTCAACAAGAACCAGACCCAACCATTTATGGGTTTTGGAAGGTTTTGGTCAAGGAGCTTGAGGTTAATTTTGTAGCATTTTCTGAGCACTAAACGTGGGGTTTCTAGCAATTCCTTTCTAGCAGACAGTGCAGATTTTTTGGGCAGCGCAAAGCATCTTTGGAGCAGTTGTTATCAACATTTGGGCTTATTGTTTCATCACCTAGGCTTTGTCATGCTTTCCATTGAGGCAAGACTAGGTGCACTTCTTCCATACTATTGTATTTGCTCCATTTGATTAATAAAATGGCTTTGCCGATTCTTATTTCTGGAGTTTTTATGAGTATTTGCTGAATGTTTGTAATTTCTGGTGTGCTTTACATATCACTGTTTATCCAAGTTTCAAACATTACAGTGGTATCGAAGCTCAGATCTTGGCTCAACTATGGGGGATTTTCCTATGAGTGAGGAGGACCGACAAAATATTACTTACAAGAGGCAAAGGTACCAGAGCAGGGAGAGGGAGTTGGAGATCACTCCAGACACAGAAGACTGTGGGAAGGCAGTGGCAGCAAAAGACATGGGGGAGCCCAAGAGCAGAGAAGAGATTTCCTTTGACAGTCTCTTGAAGGCTCCGAGCGATTTGGAAAAGGGGCAGAAGGAGATGTTAGATGAGATCAAAATGCAAAACCGAAAGCAGAGCACTCACTGAAAATTTCTATTTGGAGAGACTTCGGGGGCCTCTTAACAGTGTGATCATCTTTCACCCACTGCGCAACCTCCATCCTCGAGTGGGCCAACTCGAGCCACTTTGCCTTCCTTCTTACCTTTGGCACAAGGTGAACCAGGAGGAGTAGAGGATCAATCACCTATGGGAGAGCATTTCAGGGAGTGGAAGTCCATGGGAGCAGATTTAGAGAGGCACTATCTTTCAGAGACTTTTGCCAGCTCAAATAGAATGAGAAGGGGAAGGGCTATGGAGCCCATGGTATGCAGAACTATGAGCTGCAAGCTGCAACGCACCATTGGGAAGATGTACTTTCCCACCTACGATGGCACTACCAAGTGAAGAACATGTGCTTGGGTGGAGAAGTTGAACACATATTTCCAGCTCAACAGGATGACAGAGGTAGAGGCCATTAAAATGGCCACATTGCATTTGGAGGGGGAGGCATAGAAATGGTGGTTTCATGGCTTGTCCACTCTAGGGCATGCCAATGTGACCTCCTATGAGGAATTCACACGGAGATTAGTGGAGCATTTTGATCAGAGGGATCTAAAGGCTCACTTTAGGGAGTTGACCCAACTCAGGCAGACAGGACATCCCGAGCATTATATTTTAGAGTTCGTGACTGTCTCAGTCATGGTGCCAAATTTGTCAGATGCTAGGAGAGTGTACACATTTGTGGAGGGGTTGACAGAGCCACTGCAGGGACTAGGGAATTCACACAGGCCCTCTACTCTACTAGAAGGCAGTGAATTGTATGAGAGACTAGTAGGGGGCCATCCCTAAGACTCGGACACCTTTTTCCACCATGAACTCCTTACCCTAAGAAGGGATGTGAAACTAGAGTGCCCCCAACACAGAGAGTAGCCCAAGGGCGAGGACAGTTGGACGATGAGACTAGAAGAGACCTCAAGAGGACGAAGTTGTGTTTTACATGTTGGGAGCCATGGGCACTAGGCCATCGGTGCACAATAGGCAAGGTCCATTACATCGAGGTCTTCTCGGATAATGACCAGGAGGATGAGGTGGAGTTCGAGTAGGGGACGCAACAAGGATCCAGAAAAGAGGGGACCACCACCACCACCACCACATGGGGGAGCACATTTTGCACCATCTAGGGGAATCCTAGCTTCTTTGTGCGTGGTTCCCAAATTTTTGACCATGAGGATCAGAGGCATAGTGCAGGGCAACATGTCTTAGTTTTAGTATACAGTGGGGCCACTCACAATTTTATTAATGCTTAGATGATCTATAGGAGAGGCATCACCACTACAAAGTTTGAGGGGTGTTCAGTTCTAGTACCAGGAGACAGTGCTATGCAATGCACTCGATATGTTCCCGCTTTGGCAGTAACCATTGGGAACTATTCGATGACAGACCATTTCTTCGTGGTGGACGTACTAGACACCAATGTGGTGATGGGTGTCTAATCATTGTATTCCCTTGGCTGAGTTACCACTGATTGGAGGAAATTAGAGATGGAGTTTAGCGGGCCTGATGGTAAGCTAGTGGTTCTTCGGGGCATGCATTCATATCCTCCACAGATAGTTTTGGCCCACAGGATGAAGGCTAGTTTGAGGCATGGAGACATAGCATAGGTAGTAAAGCTGATGATTTTAGAGGCTGGGGGAAAGGCCTAACCACCACAACCAGACATACTGGCGATACTGGACAGATATCCGATAGTCTTTGGAGATATACCACCCGGGCAACCACTTGACAGGGGGTTTGAGCACACTATAGAGCTAGAGCCTGGTGTACAGGTAGTCATTACTACCCCCTATAGGCATCCCAAATCCTATAAGGATGAGATTGAGCGGGCCATCTGGGAGCTATTGGCGTTAGGCCACATTAGACCGAGTTCTAGCCCATTCACTTCTTTAGTCGTGCTGGTGAAGAAGAAGGATGGGACTCTACGCATGTGCATTGACTACAGGGCACTCAACAAGAAAACTTTGAAGAACCGATATCCCATTTTGCGTATTGATGAGTTGATGAATGAGCTTAGAGGAGCCAAATACTTCTCTAAGATAGATTTGCAGTCTGGGTACCATCAGATTTGGGTGAGGGAGCAAGATATTCCGAAGACAACTTTCGATGTCATTATGGGCATTTCAAGTTCTTGGTCATGCCTTTTGGTTTTACCAATGCACCGGCTACCTTTCAGTCATGCATGAACCATGTGATCAGATGTTAGCTGAGGAGATTTGTACTTGTGTTCTTTGATGATATCTTGATCTACAACAGGACGTGGGAGGAGCCCTTGCAACATCTAGAGATGGTGTTTCATATCTTGGAGGAGCAACAGTTCTACGCCAAGATGTCCAAGTGCGAGTTTGGGCTGACAGAGATGCTCTACTTGGGGCACATCATAGGTGTAGATGGGATCAAGGTGCATGAGGAGAAGATTAGGGCCATTCGGGAAGGGCCAGAACCTAGATATGTGACACTGCTGAGAGGATTCTTGGGCATCTATACTTATTACAAGAAGTTCGTTAAGGGATTCTCATAGTTGGCAACACCCCTTATTGATCTGACTAAGAAGGGGGCTTTTGCATCGATAGATGACACTCAGGCAACTTTCAATCGCCTCAAGGAGGTTATGAGTTGTTTCCTGGTATTAGCACTCCCAGATTTCACACAACCCTTCACATTGGAGTGCGATGCATCGGGTGATGGGATTGGGGTAGTCTTGTCCCAAGGTGGGCACCCCATTGCTTTTGAGAGCTAAAAGCTCCTACCACTTGAGAGGTCGTATTCCATATACGACAAGGAGATGGTTGCCATAATGCATGCATTGGCCAAGTTTAGACAATACTTGGTGGGTAACTAGTTTCGGGTGAAGACGGATCACAACAGCCTTCACCACTTCATGGGGCAACAGGGTCTCAATGATAGACAATAGGGATGGGTTAGCAAGGTGCAGGCATACAATTTCGATATTGAGTATGTGTAGGGTAAGCACAATGTGGTGGCAAATGCACTATCCAGGAGACTCGCAGGAATTTCACTCATGAGCATCTGCCATGAATGGAAGGCACAACTATTAGTAGAGTACTCCAGGGATCGTCAGGCATGTGAGATCTTGGAGGGAAACTATGTAGATGAGTGCTACAGGGTGATGGATGATCTTATATACTACAAAGGGTGTATTTTTTTGGTTTTAGGGTCACAGTTGAGGGAGCGCATCCTTCGTGCAACTCATGATTCCCCTTTGTCTGGGCACCAGGGGTTCAAGAAAACCTATATGGCACTGAGAGAGCGCTTCACCTGGAAGGGCCTCAAGGGGGACATGTTGAGATATGTGCAGGAGTGTGAGGCTTGTTAGAGGAATAAGGGGGATTTGACCCATCTAGCAGGATTGTTGCAACCTCTTCCCATTCCTAAGGGGAAATGGGAGGGTATCTCTATGGACTTCATCACTAGGCTTCCCTTGGTGCAGGGGGAGGATTGCATTTTTGTGGTAGTTGGTTGACTGACCAAGTTTGCACATTTCTTTGCCATTCCGACACGATATTCAACTTTAGAGGTGGCATAATTGTTCTTTAGGGAGGTCTTCTGCCTGCACGGACTCCCTAAGACTATAGTCAGTGGCCAAGACAACCAATTCATGGGGGGATTTTGGCAGGAGCTTTTTAAACTAGTTGGCATCGAGCTCACCTCGAGCACCAATTACCATCCACAGACGGATGACCAGATGGAGAGGGTGAACAAATGGCTAGAGGGTTGTCTCAAGAACTATGTGACGAGGCAACAATGGGCTTGGATTCGATGGCTACACTTGGGAGAGTATTGTTACAACACTACTCATCATATGTCCATTGGTATGACTCCTTTCCATGCTTTATATGGTTATGATGCTTATCTTTTGCTGACATTGTTTTTGGAGACAACTGGGTCCCAAAGACCAAAGATTTGATCTTAGAGAGCCAAGATATCCTCAAGGCTCTTAAGGATAATTTGCAGACAACTCAGAATCAGTAGAAGATATATGCTGATAGGAATCGGGTAGAGAGGCATTTTGAGGAAGGGGACTTGATGTACCTTCGATTGCAACCATACAGGTAGTCCACTCTAAAACATAAAGGGGTCGAAAAGTTGCAACCACGATATTTCGGGCCTTACAGGGTGATCAAGAGGGTTGGAGAGGTAGCTTATGAGTTGGAGCTACCACCGGGGAGCAAGATCCACAATATTTTCCATGTTTCATGCATCAAGAGGGTGTTGGGGCAACAAGTTACAACAATTGTGGAGTTGCCTCCACTTGATGATGAGGGGCATTTGGTTTTGGAATTGAAAGCCACCTTGGAGACCAAGGAAAGGAAGCTTAGAAGTAGGATAAGTAGAGAATACTTGGTGCATTGGAAGAGCTTACCAGATGAGGATGCTACTTGGGAGGGTGAGCACATACTTGAGCATCCAAAATTGAAGTTGCTTGGGGACAAGCAACATTTGGGAGGGGAGGACTGTAATGTCCCTTCCTAAATTATTTTGGAACATGTTTTATCTCTACATTTTGGGGCCAATTTTCGAGGAGATGGGTCCTATTCAATTTTATTAGGAGGCTTAGACATTAGTAGTAAGTTATTTTGGGTGTTGTTAAGTAACATGTGGGGGTTACCCAAAATAGGAAAATACGCACTCCCTAGTTTGGATTGTATGAGAGGGGAAGTTGATGGTTAAGTGAGGGACCCATGAAGGAGGGAAAATGGAGGGAAAAGTGCTCCACGAATTCTATAAAAGGAAGTCATCACTCCTCATTTGGGCATCTTTGGCATATCGAATTTCTTCTTGGTTTCTTGAGCTGCTTAGTCGAGTCACTTGCTGTTTAGCAAGAGTTCTTCAAGTGGAGAACTCACCCTTTCTTTGGGGGACTTCAAGTGCCACCCTAGAGAGCTTCATCCATATTCTTTCATAGGAGATTTTTAGTGTGGTTTCCAACAGTTGTGCTCAGTGTCTCCAGGTGGTACGTATTTCTAGAGGACGCAGTGGCAGAAGTTGAGTTGTGATTTTATCGTTCTTCAGAGGAGCTTTGGCGGGGAGAAATTCCCACCTACGATGGCACTACCAAGTGCACATCACGTGCTTGGGTGGAGAAGCTGGATACATATTTCAAGCTCAATAGGATGACAGAAGTAGATGCCATTAAAATGGCCACCTTCCATTTTGGAGGGGGAGGCACATGACTAGTGGTTTCATGGCTTGTCCACTTTGGGGCATGCCAACATGACCTCCTATGAGGACTTCACATGGAGAGTAGTGGAGTGTTTTTATCAGAGGGATCCGGAGGCTCACTTCAGGGAGTTGACCCAGCTCAGGAAGAAAGGACATCCCGAGCATCATATTTCAGAGTTCTTGAGGGTCTCAGTCATGGTGCCAGATTTGTAAGATGCGAGGAGAGTATACACATTTGTGGAGGGGTTGACGGAGCCACTGTGGGGACTGGTGAAGTCACGTAGGTTCTCTACTCTACTAGTGGCAGTGACTTGTATGAGAGACTTACAGGGGATGATCCCCAAGGCCGGGGAACCTTTTCCACCACACACTCCCTACCCTCAAAAGGGAAGTGACACTAGAGTGTACCCAACACAGAGAGCAGCCCAAGGGCAAGGATAGTTCGACAATGAGACCAGGAGAGACCAAGAGGAGGAAGTTGTGTTTTACATGTCAGGAGCCATGGGCACCAGGCCATTGGTGCACAACAGGCAAGGCCCATTACATCGAGGTCTTCTCGGACAACGATCAGGAGGATGAGGTGGAGTTGGAGCTTGGTGGGGGAGATAGTGAGGATCCAGCCGAGAGGGGACCACCACCACCACCACCACATGGGGGAGCACCTTTTGCACCATCTGGGGGAGTCCTAACTTCTTTGTGCTTGGTTCCCAATTTTTTGACCATGAGGATTAGAGGCACAATGCAAGGGAAACGTGTCTTAGTTTTAGTATACAGTGGGGCCACCTACAATTTTATTGATGCTCAGATGGTCTAGAGGAGAGGAATCACCACTGCAGAGTTTGAGGGTTATCAGTTCTAGTACCAGGAGACAGGGCTATGCAGTGCACTCGATATGTTCATGCTCTGACAGTAACCATGGGGAAGTATTCGATGACAAACCATTTCTTCATGGTGGACATATTGGACACCAATGTGCTGCTGAGTGTCCAATGGTTGTATTCCATTGGCCGAGTTACCACCGATTAGAGGAAACTAGAGATGGAGTTTACCGGGTCGAATGGTAAGCTAGTGGTTCTTCGGGGTATACATTCATATCCTCCACAGACAGTTTCGGATCACATGATGGAGGCCGATTTTAGGCATGGAGACATAGCATGGGAAGTAGAGCTGAGGATTTTTGAGGCTGGGGGAAGGCCAAGCCACCACCTCCAGAGATATAGGCGATACTGGATAAATATCCTGTAGTATTTGGAGATGTACCACCAGGGCAACCACCTGACAAGGGGTTTGAGCACACTATAGAGTTGGAGCTTGGTGTATAGGAAATCATTACTACACCCTATAGGCATCCCAAAGCCTATAAGGATGAGATTGAGAGGGCCATCCAGGAGCTATTGGCGTTGGGCCACATCAGACCGAGTTCTTTTCCATTCACTTCTTTAGTCATGCTGATGAAGAAGAAGGATGGGATTCTACGCATGTGCAATGACTACAAGGCACTCAACAAGAAGACATTGAAGAAATGATATCCCATTTCGCATATTGATGAGTTGATGGATAAGCTTAGAGGAGCCAATTACTTCTCTAAGATATATTTTTGGTTTGGGTACCATTAGATTCGGGTGAGGGAGTAGGATATTCCGAAGACAACTTTTAGATGTCATTATGGGCATTTCGAGTTCTTGGTCATGCCTTTTGGGTTGACCAACGCAGCTGTTGACTTTTAGTGATGCATGAACCATGTGTTTGAAGGTCAGTTGAGGAGATTTGTACTGGTATTCTTTGATGATATCTTGATCTATAGCAGGACGTGGGAGGAGCACTTGTAGCATCTAGAGACGGTGTTGCATATCTTGGAGGAGCAGTAGTTCTACGCCAAGATGTCCAAGTGTGAGTTTGGGCTGATAGAGATGCTCTACTTGGGGCACATCATAGGCACAGATGAGGTCAAGGTGCACGAGGAGAAGAGCAGGGCCATTCGGGATTGGCTAGAGCCTAGAGATGTGACAGCGCTGAGAGGATTCTTGGGCATCTGTACTTGATACTAGAAGTTCCTTAAGGGATTCTCATAGTTGGCATAACTCCTTACTGATTTGACTAAGAAGGGGGATTTTGCATGGATAGATGGAGCTCAGGCAACATTTGATCGCCTCAAGGAGGTTATGAGTTGTTTCTCGGTATTAGCACTCCTGGATTTAACACAACCCTTCACATTATAGTGCGATGCATCGAGTGAGGGGTTCGGGACAATCTTTTCCCAAGGTGGGAACCCCATTGCTTTTGAGAGATGAAAACTCCTACCACATGAGAGGTCGTATTCCATATATGACAAAGAGATGTTGGCCATAATGCATGCATTGGCCAAGTTTAGACAGTACTTGGTGGATAACCAGTTTCATGTGAAGATAGATCACAATAGTCTTCGCCACTTCATGGGGCAACAGAGCCTTAATGATAGACAATAGAGATGGGTCAGCAAGGTGTAGGCCTATGATTTTGATATTGAGTATGTGCGGGGGAAGCATAATGTGGTGGCAAATGCACTATCCAAGAGACCCGCAAGGCTTTCACTCATGAGAATATGCCATGATTGGAAGGCACAACTATTAGTAAAGTACTCCAAGAATTGTCAGGCATGTGAGATCTTGGAGGGCAGCTATACAGATGAGCACTAAAGGGTGATGGACGAGGTTATATACTACAAAGGGCACATATTCTTAGTTTCAGGGTCATAGTTGAGGGAGCGCATCCTTCGTGCAACTCATGATTCCCCTTTGTCTGGGTACTAGGGGTTTAGGAAGACCTATATGGCACTGAGAGAGCGCTTCACCTAGAAGGGCCTCAAGGGGGACGTGTTGAGATATGTGCAGGAATGTGAGGCTTGTTAGAGGAACAAGGGGAAGTTGACCCATCCAACAAGATTGTTGCAACCTCTTCCCATTCTTGAGGGGAAATGGGAGAGTATCTTTATGGACTTCATCACCGGGCTTCCCTCGGTGCAGGGGAAGGATTGCATTTTTGTGGTGGTCGATCGACTGGCCAAGTTCGCACATTTCTTTGCCATTCCAAAATGGTATTCAACTTCACAGGTGGAAAAACTGTTCTTTAGGGAGGTCTTCCCCTTGCATGGACTCCCTAAGACTATAGTCAGTGACTGAGACAGTGGATTCATGGGGAGATTTTGGTAAGAGCTTTTCAGACTAGTTGGCACTGAGCTGACCCCGAGCACCCGTTACCATCCAAAGATTGACAACCAGACAGAGAGGGTGAACAAATGGCTAGAGGGTTATCTGTGGAACTATGTGACGTGGTAGCAGAGGGCTTGGATTCAATGGCTGCACTTGGGAGAGTATTGTTACAACATTACTCATCATATGTCCATTGGTATGAATCCTTTCTGTGCTCTATATGGTTATGATGCTTATCTTTTGTTGACATTGTTTTTGGAGACAGCCAAGACCCAAAGGCCAAAGATTGGATCCTAGAGAGCCAAGATATCCTCAAGGCTCTTTAAGGATAATTTGCAGACAGCTCAGACTCAACATAAAATATATGATGACATGCATCGGGTAGAGAGGCATTTTGAGGAAGGGGACTTGGTGTAACTTCGATTGTAGCCATACAGGTAGTCCACTCTGAAATAGAAGGGGCAAAAATCTGCAAGCACGATTTTTTGGGCCCTATAGGGTGATCAAGAGGGTTGGAGAGGTGGCTTATGAGTTGGATCTACCACCGGGGAGCAAGATCCACACTATTTTCCATGTTTCATGCCTCATGAGGGTGTTGGGGAAACAAGTTACAACAACTGTGGAGTTGCCTCCAATTGATGATGAGGGGCATCTGGTTTTGGAACGGAAACCCTCTTGGAGACAAGGGAAAGGAAGCTCAGAAGCAGGATAATTAGAGAATACTTGGTGCATTGGAAGAGCTTACCAGATGAGGATGCTAATTGGGAGGATGAGCACCTACTTGAGCATCCAGCATTGAAGTTGCTTGGGAACAAGCAACATTTGGGAGGGGAGAACTGTAATGTCCCTTTCTA
Organism: Pinus taeda; assembly: GCA_000404065.3. Taxonomy (NCBI): domain Eukaryota; kingdom Viridiplantae; phylum Streptophyta; class Pinopsida; order Pinales; family Pinaceae; genus Pinus; species Pinus taeda. The sequence continues at coordinate 45,931 of APFE030515740.1, forward strand.
AATTATTTTGGAACATGTTTAATCTCTACATTTTGGGGCCAATTTTGGAGGAGATGGGGCCCATTTGATTTTATTAGGAGGCTTAGACATTAGTAGTAAGTTATTTTGGGTGTTGTTAAGTAATATGTGGGGGCTACCCACATTAGGAAAATATGCATTCCCTAGTTCAAATTGCATGATAGGGATCCACGAAGTAAGGAAAATTGAGGGAAAAGTGCTCCACCAATTCCATAAAAGGAAGGCAACACTCCTCATTTGGGCATCTTTGGCATATTGAATTTCTTCTTGGTTGCTCGAGTTGCATAGCCGGGTCACTTGCTGTTTAGAAATAGTTCTTCAAGTGGAGAACTCACCCTTTCTTTGGGAAATTTTGAGTGCCACCCTAGAGAGGTTCATCCATGTTCTTTCATAGGAGATTTTCAATGTGGTTTCCAGTAGTTGTGCTCAGTGTCTCCAGGTGGTGTGTATTTTTGGAGGACGCAGTGGGAGAAGTCGAGTTGTGATTTTATTGTTCTTCAAAGGAGCTTTGGATGGGAGAAATTCTAGAAAGGAGGTTTTGGTGTTTTGTTACCATTTGGGTGAGTTTTTGTGCTGGAGGAGGGAGCTGCTATTTAGTGGGGTTTTCGCACTTTCTGGGCCAGCACAGAAGGAGAATATTAGGCACATGTGGGAGGTGGAGACTCAACTCTTGAGGCTGATCCTTGTCGGGAGTGACAAGGGAAACAATAGTAGAGGTGATTGTTACTTTTCTGGAATATTGGAGGGGAGTTTTGTTGGAGTATTGGCAAGCAATGTGCTTCTGTAGTTTTGGAGGATGTAGGGCCTATTGGGGGTTGATTTTTGGAGGTCAGGACCAGACCAAACCATTTATGGGTTTTGGAGGGTTTTGGTAGAGGAGGTTGAGGTTAATTTTGCAGCTTTTTCTGAGCACCAAAGGTGGGGTTTCTAGCAGTTCCTTTCTAGCAGACAATGCAAATTTTTTGGGTAGCGCAAAGCATCTTTGGAGCAATTTTTATCAGCATTTGGGCTTATTTTTTTTATCACCTGGGATTTGTCACGCTTGCCATTGAGGCAAGCCTAGGTGGATTTCTTCCATGCTATTGTACTTGCTCCATTTGATTAATAAAATGGCTTAGCTGGTTCTTATTTCTGGAGTTTTTATGAGTATTTGTTGAATGTTTGTAATTTCTGGTGTTGAATTTGTTTTTGCTTTACATATCACTGTTTATCCAAGTTTGGAACATTACAGAAAACGATCTCATGTACCATTTCGAATCTTCATGGTTTCTTGTGCTTGTCACCCCCCATTTGGTGCAATAATAAATGGCCCATTAGAAGGTAGCTCATGGCACAATCTAAAAATGGCATATGTATTCCAAAACATAACTCCATTATGTATACATCGTATATGTTGATGAATTCATACAACAAAAGACAGTTCTTATTATAGAATGAAACCCTTTTATGAATGAGTAGCCCATAATTTGTAGCAATAGTTAATGGTTGTATATGGTTCGATGTTGGGCAAGTAAATGACATTCACAAGAAATTAATGTAAAAATGTTGTGGTTCCATGTGATTGAAATTCCATGGTTGATTTCCATGATATATCAACTGTAATCTTGCATCCATGGTTCACTAATTTTGAAGTGACTGCATTATGGCTAACTTGGCATAGGGGATGGTTAATTCCACTGCTAGCTTCCTTCCCTTTCAATTCACTGAAGGGGCTATGGTTGTGGGAAACTCCCTTTAAATAACATTAGGCAGCTGATGTGGCATAGGGGTTCTATGGTATGGTCCACAACATTGATCCCCTCATACAAATATATTTAGTAATGCCACGCCACCTTTCAAGCTCCATTATCATGACATGTTTTCCTATGTTTAATATTATGATAATCACCTAAATTCATAAGAATAACCCCCTTTTTAAATATATACGCCAATCATCGAAACATCAGATATGATAACTCCATAAAGTTTGCCCCTCTCATGGATTAAAATAATATTTTTTTGAATATATGTGCTCTTTAAAGCACATGAAGTAGGGGTCTAAATGGATGAAAGGGGATCACAATACTTATAGGATAAAGTAACTATTTTTTTTAAAATTTGTATGAATATAAGTTAAGTTATTTTACCATGATATAACCATATAACTATAAAGTGAAGGTTTATAAAAAGGGAGGTGGCTTAGAGGGACATAGGAGCATCTCACTTAGTGTTTTGTATCTATATAATAGAAGTGGTGCCTCCTAGCCATAGTGATTTAAAAGTGATCATGAATATCCTCCACCATGATATCATAGGGTGCCTCAACATTAATAAAGTATTGCATGAGATGACAAACTTCAAAGTTCCACACAACCACGAAGAGAAAAAAAACTAGGCACCACCACATAAGCAGCAAGCACAACACCTAGAATTGGTACTCTGCCAACATCTCCATGGTGCACAACTAAAAAAGTGTTATACCAACATCTGAACCTTTTGAAAGCTAGTATCAAAATGCCAACCAACAAAAGTTTTGACTCATGTGATGAATCATCACATGTGGTAGTAGGTCCTCGAACCTTCTTGAGAGGCAGTGCTTTTAGAGCCATTTTCAGGACATATCATCCAAATGTCTCTCATGGACACCATTATTTGGCCCATGGTCCTATATAGTTATGAGGTTTGGGGGCTTGATTTACTTGAGTTTGATTGGTCCACACCAGAGTGAGTACAGATCATCCTCCTTAGTCATATGATTTGGTGTAAGTAGATAGTGCCTCAGCCCATCATTCTTGCAGAGTTAGGAGATTGTTCCTTTTGACTTGTGATAGTGTTTGGTCTTATCTCTCTTCTACATTGTGTCCAAAGATTCTTTGATACAACGAAAGGGCGTGATCGATATTCGTACTTGGCCTATTACTCATTACAATCCATTGCAACAATGAGTCCTTTGACTTGATCTTGGTGTTGGTACATCAGAGTCTTAGATCTCCTTTATTCGATCAGTATTATGATGGAACAACTTCCTGCATTAAGATATTCCTTGGTTGCACTTGACCACTTCTTACCAACCAAATAGGAAGTGAATAAAATTATACAAGAAGATATCTACAGGAAATGGCATTTAAAGCTTTCCCCTTTTGACCTGAGATAGTACTTGGCCTCGTATCTCTTCTACTTCATGTTTAGAGCTGCATTGATATAGTGAAGGGGTGTGAATGATATCTAAAATTGACATATTGTTCATCAGAGTTCATTGCAGTAGCTAGTTCTTCGACTCGATCTTGGTGTTGGGACACCAAGGTCTCAGATCTCCCTATTTTGGTTGGTATTATGATGGACTAGCTTCCTCCATTTAGATATTCCTTGGGTGCACCTGGCCACCTCTTACCAACCAAACAGGAAATGAATAAAACCATTTAAGAAGATATCTATAAGAAATATGTGCAGGCCACTTGGATAAATCCTCAGGGTGGGCTATGTTTGAAGATGGCTTTCTATGCTAAGCACTTTATGGTGATGAGGGATGGACTCATTGTTTGGACGCATTACACATCTCACCATTTGATGCATGCACTTTGTATCCCCCTGAGGCAATTTAGAGTTGGATTTCATAGACTACGGATTGAGATTGACCACCAGATTAATTGATCAGACAATATATGCCAACTATGCCATCTTTGTTAGATTGAAATTGAGGAGCATTTCATCTTCTGTTGCCTCCTTTTTTATGAGATCGTTTATAATTTCATTACTTGTTTAGGGGAATCCAAACCCTCTCCAATTTCTTCTAATACTCAGACTAGATATGTCTAGCCCATTACATGTAGGAGGTCTTGAGACTCCGTTCCCATTAACTGTAGGCCGCTCCTCGACCAGATCTTATTCAACAAATTGCATCATTCTTGCTGGTGCTCCCATTACACAAGGGTACCAAGAGATGGACAAAGACTAATATCAACTTGCCACTAACTCTAGATCTGTGCACACCCAAGGGACGATTCCCCTTCCCCAGATACCTTAGAGATGTCACCAGAGCATATATCTTACCAACAGGCAATCAAGGTCACCTAGACACCAGCAACATGTTGCTTATTGTTGTCCATAAGCATTGGCTTATCATAGTCTTTAAATCCCCCAACAACATAAAAGGTTGGGTTTGGAATTTGATTGCTAGTCTCATGCCTTGCAACAAGGCATAAGATTCGACTTAGTTATTAGATGCAATGTCAAGGCCCCATGCAAAATATCTTTTGATTGTAACTTTAGGTTTACAATAACCCTCCCCATGCCTATCACCCCATGTTTACTATTTTTTTATGCTACAATTACATACAATATTGCACAAACAATTGATCACTAAGTAATATAAATTCATGGTATTTCTTCAATGATTTAATATGGTTATGGTATGGTTTTGTAAGTTAAGGATGGTATGGTGTATTCATATTACTTGAGAGCATGATAATTTTAGTGCAAACAATGGCTTGAGTAATGGACAAATGGTGGTATTTGAAGTGTATAGTATTTGGCTTAATACCAAAGGCACATAGTTTTAATGGGGACATGGTTAAAAGCCTCATCTATAATTGTTGTCAGAGACTCAAAATGTTGGACAATGGTTAAGTGATCACAATACTTGAGCATGGTGATTTTCTAATATGGAAGAATAGTGGTATAGTATAAGGTCACATTGTTTGGTGACTGGTCTCTACCAAATTCTATAAAGGCTGATTGCAAGAAGTTATCTCAACTAAACATAGCCTAAACTATGATGCACACCTAACTACAATGCAAAGATCCTAACATAAGACACCACTACCCTAAATATTGACCTCAAGCTACATAAAAGGAAAGAAATCACATAAAGTTGGATTGAATGGATAAAAGGTATGATGTGATTAAGAATATCTCCAAGCTTGCATGCAAATATTACATTGGGATATCAAGGGGCCATTTGGCTTGGATCATTACTTGATTTTATTGTTGTACCACATCCTCGTTATCACATATACTATAGGATGAATCAAGACTAATGATGAGAAGCAACAATGTGATCTAAATTAGGGCTTGAACAAACTTGGACTAAACCATCACTCACATGCATTTCGATCTGTGAAATCTGGTTAGGTTGAGAAGTCGAACTATGAGGAGTTCATGGATGTGAAGAAATTTCCTTAAGTACCTTGTAGTGTGTTTTTATGTTGTTTTGAGGGTGGTTAGTGGAATTATATGGAAGCCGGTAACATCCAAGAAGTCACTAACTAAACATGCAGCTTGTTTGCACATTCATGGATTCTAAACCAGAGGTAAGATCTATATTTTCAAAGGTAATTCACCACTGTGTGATACTCTCTTGCATTGTTTGAATGAGTAGTTTGTCTATGGAAGAATTAATGTATGTCTTTAGGGCATTAAGTAGACAATTTGTAACTCATTACCTCTTTCATCCCTTTATCTTTTTGAACACCTCATCCCTCTAGCTCGTCCACTGTACACACTCAAACTACATGATTATTATGAATTGGAAGCATAAGGTTAAATCCTATAGGTCAAAAGCCTCTTGACACCCTCCTGTTTGACTTCATGGTGAATTTGGGCCCAAAGCCAAACCCAATTTGTTTAATAAACACGTTGAACTTTACTTAGCCCTCCACCTCATGAAGCATACATACCCACGGGCCCAACCTGCATGTGTAAAGAAGTCACTTCTATAATGAGTTGTCTTTAGTGAGACTTTTTGGAAGATTTTTCGGTGGGTTTTTTCGATCTAATTTCTCTAAAGTCCAACAGAAATTTATTGAAATCACAAGCTTGATGGGTAACCCTGCACAATCAAAGTGCCTTAGGGGTTTTTCAAGGTGCTAAATCCATATATACAGTCAAAAAACTGTAGGAATTTACAAGGTAAGTTCCTCAGACAGAACACCAAAGGACACCACTCACAAACAGATCACAGATCAATACACTAGTATTCTTGACTTGGTTAAAACCCTCAAAGAGGGAAACAGTCCACGGCCTGAGCCAACGCAGCCACTTCAGGCAATTTATTAATAAAATAATGAAAATTTACATAAGCCTCTCTCATGAACGGTTACGCTACAAATGACCCTCCATGCTCTTTAAATAGAGATCATGGACCAATCGGGTGTTAAGCCACGAATCAAGTGTCGGTAATACCGAAGAGAGAATGAACCGTCAGATCACTACATATCATGACCGTCAAATTGTAAGTCACGAAAGTACATACACACTTTACCTAACTCTACACTAGACCAAGTTATACTTAACTATTTCCTATGTGTCGGAATATCTTAACATCCCCCCTTAAGAACAACTTGGGATAGGATTGAAGGATGTACAAATATGATAGAATAGGGGAAGGAAGGAGGCATTAGAGCCTATCCCCCCTTAGTGTCAACTTCCTGAAATCCAACCATAAATCGAAGTTTAGTAAACTTCGCCTCTGTGAGAGCCTTTGTAAAGATGTTTGCAACTTGATCATCGGTTGAACAATATTGCACTTCAAGAACATGGTCATGAATGAGCTTTCTGATGAAGTGCATGTGTAGTTCAATGTGTTAGCTGCACTGATGTTGGACTGGATCTTTGCATAGTTGAATGGAACTTTGATTATCACACCAAAGTGTAGTCGGATGTTGCTGTTGAAAGTCAAACTGTAACAAGATTTGACGAAGCCACAGGGCTTCCTTACTAGCTTCTATGGCGCCACGATACTCTGCTTCTGCTGAAGAAAGAGAAATGGCACTTTGTTTCTTGCAAGCCCATGTAATAGGTCCAGAACCAAGAGTGAAGACATAACCTGCAGTGGAATTCCGATCATCAGGGTCACCAGCCCAATCAGAATCAATGAAACCAACCAATTGAGGAGATGCTTCTGCATTGTAATGAATCCCAAATTGAACTGTACCTCAAACATAATAAAGTATTCTTTTAGCTGCTTCCCAATGACTTTCATGTGGGTTATGCATAAATCGAGCAATAAGGCCAACAACAAAGGAAAGGTCAGGATGAGTGTGGGCCAGATACAAAAGTTTTCCTACAAGTTGACGGTATAAGGTAGCATCAAATTTAGGGGAAGTAAAAGTGACTAAAAGTTTGACTCCAGACTTAAATGGAGAAGGGGTTGGCTTACAGTCTTCCATGTGAAAGTGGCATAGAGGATCACAAGCATACTTGCACTGGGAAAGGGAAATACCTTCCTTAGTTTGCAAGAATTGAAGATTAAGAAAATAATGCAAGTGTCCTAAGTCTGTCATTTCAAACTTCTTTTTAAGGCTGGAATTCACATGGTTTATAAGGTTGGGATCACTACCAGTAAGGATAAGATCATCAACATAAAGAACAAGAATGATAAGAGACTTACCCATTTTCTTGGTGTAGACAGTATTGTCAGAATGACACCTAGAAAAGCCAGTATCTAAAAGAAACCTATCCATTTTGGCATACCAAGCTCGAGGGGCTTCATTGAGACCATAAAGGGATTTATTAAGCCAACATACAAGGCTGGAGTCTGGTTGTATAAAGCCAGTAGGTTGTTCCATATAGATTTCTTCATGCAAGTCCCCATGCAAAAAGGCAGATTTAACATCCATCTGATGGACTTC
>APFE030515741.1:0-20144 GCA_000404065.3 Pinus taeda
TTGGCCAAGAACCCAAAGTTCCATGATCGTACAAAGCACATCAATACTAAATATCATCTGATCCGACATCATGTTGAGGCCAAAACAATCCATCTCCGTCATTGTTCCACAAATGAGCAAATAGCAGACATCTTCACCAAAGCGCTTGGAAGAGAAAAGCTTGAAAGATTCAGAACGATGCTTGGACTCACCAACATCCCTTCAGATTAAGGGGGGGAATGTTGACACCTAATCCTCAGTGATTGGGGAACTAAATGTGAACAGTCATCGAGAAGATGAACTGAACAATCACATTCATGTATATATTAGATAACTGGTTAAATGAATAAGTGCATTAGTTTTCTGGAGTTACTCCTGGCGTGACAATTTTATGTGCCAAAAAAAGAAAAAATAGGAAACCCAACAATAAATGATAGATTCGATTAGTTTAGTTGAACATTGAAGGTATAAAACTATTTTTAAATGTACTACAATGGTCCATTTGATAGGCAAAATTGAAATATGATGCACTTCGAATGTTTTTATATTTTAGTTGATTTGATAGGCAAAATTGAAAGATGATGCACTTCGAATGTTTTTATATTTTAGTTGATTAAATTGAATAAATATATGATTCTTGATTATTCTTGGATTGGAATTATTTTTTTCTTATATGGTTTAGGGTTTGTGGAGAGATTTACGTGTACGAGAGATATTTATGTCTTTTTATATAAGTTTATTAGGGATTTTCTTCGTTTTCTGGATCAACAAAAGTTTTGATAATTTTGTTTTTCAAAATAAGCCTATAAAAGAAAGGTGGATATTGAAAGGTATATTTTCATTAAATTTAGATAATAAATTTTCTAGATAAAAATGTAATTTTTTTGATAAATGGTTATTATTAATATAATAAAAATAAGATATTGATAATATATTAAATTATTATTTATTTTTAAATAGATTAAATATATTAAACAAAATATAACAACGTTGTATTTGGAAAAAACGAATATATATATATATATATATATATATATAGTAGTGGGTCAAACATGGCCACAAATGTTAGAGTTAACTTTCAACATCAAATCTCCAAAAAGAAAACTATGAGTAAGACTAATTTTTCTTTGCATAGCTACTAAGTACCGAGAAATATTACAATATATCAAATAATGAAACATACAGGAAATCCCAAATTAGTGAAGACATATTCAACCAAACATCCAGACTTCAAATTCAAGCTCCAATAACATTAGAGGCTCGCAATGAACAACACCAAGAAAACTCAAATCAACAGAACCCCATTACACGAAAGACATACCCCAATTTCAGGATAGTGAAATAAATATGCTTTTTTCCATTGCTTGAACAAAACTATAAGCCAATATTTCTACCTCAAAATACCAACCGTGTATCTAGATATGCCATCAACACCTTGGAAAATCTCATAAACCTTATGCACCAAGCAAAAATCCAACATCCTTGTCATGATGATTCAAAAAAAATTGATTGATTACAATAGTAACAAACCAAACAACATGAAGATAACCTCATGGTACTCCAAGACCAAAACAACAAACATTGTTTCACGACATCTAAAAATGAAAAAACACCATTGTATGGCATCCTGAAAGTCCCAAAACAGAAAGCCATTACGACATTGAAGAACAACAATACCTATAATCACCAAGTAGTTGATATTGGAAGAGATCAAAGTACAGGATTGCACACTATCTACTGGAGGATCTGTGAGATCTCCCTGCCGAGAATCATTAACAGAAAATGTCTCCACCCATGCCAAACGAGCATAAAAATTATCCATATAGAAACATAAATTGCATAACATCCTTTTGATACCTCCAAAGCTGAGAAAACATTACGTGTTTCCACCTGCTTATCCTTAAAAAGGAGATGCAAAAAAATCATGTTTTGTTGGTTTAAAGCCAATGAGCCCATAAATTGTATCCTTCTCTTGTAAAATATACCGAGATTAAGAAGCCATTTACCATCCTTATGCATCAATTCAAAATGAGAAACAATAGAGAAAATCCCCTCCCTCCATAATTTCTATGTTCAGGAGCTCCTTACTCATCTTAAGAAGAACAAAATTGAATGTTGTGGCCATTGAAACATAGGAAAAAGGGCACACCATTTGATGCCCAATGTTCCCACCACCTCACCAAATACTCATTCTATGCCTTGTGGCCATGAGTACAACTACAAATAAACACCTTGGACAACCACTAACTAGACCTTTGCCAATAAATGAGGAGGATAGACAATGAGGAGGGCCTTGAAATCTAGATCGATATGATGTCATCAACATAAAACCATTTGACAGACCCTAGACCTAAAAAATTATCAAACTCCCTACATTGCAAAGTCATTACCAAGACTTTAACCACAAGGCTAGACACTAGAACGACCGAACCCTAAAACAAATATTCAAAATTAAATTGTTGTAGAGACTTAGAAAAGAAGGAAAAAACTAGATAAGATGCCACTAATAATAGACGAAAGAACAAAAAATTCTTCACTAACAAACTACAACACCAAGTTGGTAAGAAACCAGCAACTATTAACCCAAAGAAGTAGAATTAACCACCACAATAGATCATGGTCCACCCATAAAGTGATATAACTAAGAAATTGGCAGAATAATGTCCCAAAGAAAAGAAAAGGGAAATGAAAAAAAAATCCCAATAAAATAGACCTCACTCAAATCACAACAAACTGGAGTGATACAAACAACCAAAAACCCCAACCAGCTAAAGTATTGCATTCCCAAGAGTACAAAGAGAAAGAGAAAGAAAGAGACAAGGTAGAATAATTGAAATACAGATCTGAAAAGTAACCAGTAGATGCTAATTGAAAACAAGAAATAGCCAAAAATGAAGGTCAAAGTGAAAACTTGGCCTCCTCGTAAATAAATTCTTAACTATCGTTCATTCATCACCCTGAGCCATAATTTAGCATATGAAATAACACACATAACTATTACCTAAACACTAATATTTCCATACCACCTCCTCCTTTGCGTAATACAAATGTTAGATCAACACTCTATAAAATACATTCATAACCTCCATTTGTACACACCCTCATTAGGGAAATATTATAAGTATTAATAGTATATGGGAAAAAAAAAAAGACACACTCAGATTAATGACCCATAACTTAAATATAGTTATTAGTCCCTGCCCTCCGGGCCTGGCAAGGACTATAGTAATCGGTTTTTTACGATTGCATTAGTCTGACACAGGAATCAATAAGTTCATTTTTCCTTACACCAAAGTTTGGCGATATTTTGCATTAATCCATTGCATAAAATATGTTTGCCGATGCGTGTAACCAATCACAGCAACGTTCGTCTTATTTGGCCTCAGTACGAGGTAGACGATCTGAAAACTTAGGGAAATGTTCGGAAATCACTTGGTTAATTAGTACAGCTTCGCCTCCCTGAAGTAATGCTATCTTTGGGATAGCATTAGTTGGCTAAAATTTAATGTTAATTGGCTAACATTACGGAGAAATGGGGGTATGGCATAGGTTAGGTTTATTAAACAGGGGGCGTGTCAATTTGCATGGAAGCAGTGCGTGTCAATTTGCATGGAAGCAAGACTTTACTTAGCCTCCCTTAAAATGCCTTCACCCTCAGCTGCTGCTTCATCTGCAACGCATTATGCTAATTCATATCCTCCTTGCGCTCCATCCTGCACCATAGCTCTCAGCTCTCGGGAGTGGCTTCCTGCCTGCTCCACCCTGTAAGAAGTAACCGACGAGATTGAAATATTGCTGCAGGTATATTGCTACCAGGTATATTGCTGCAACGACATATTTTATAAAATAGAAAATAATGGTTAAATTTATCACACTTCTATTTCTGTATGATTACACTACGTCTCCGAGGATATAAATTTTGGAGAAACTGATGTTTCTGTATGATTAATCCCAAAGTCTCTATTCCAGACATGCCAATTCATTAATCCTGAGTAAATGCTGTTAATTAGGTTCAAGCAGTTTACTTAACAATGCTTTATGGTAGCTGACCAGGCTTTTTACCAAAAGATGCAATTTAGTAAAAGTTAGTCCAGCTTTACTCCTAACAGAAAGTCTAGCATAAATCAATGCAAAGCATAATTAAATTCATTTTCTTGACAATAAAATTAACAACCATGCAGTAGTCGACTTTAATCTAACAGAAGGTCTAGCTAATAGCATAAATCAGTGCACAACATATTTTAATACATTTTCCTAATAATGAAATTAACAAGTGTGTACTTGTCTGCATGAAGCAGGTCTAACAACCGGAGTCTGTGAAATTGAATCTAACCTCACAAATAGAAGTATACTGTCCATCAGTCCAAGATTTTCAGCGGCTTCTTTGCAGTAACCTTCTATCTTGACCTTCTCTACATTGACCAAAGGAATGAGACAACGAGCCCATTCTGTAGGGATGCGGCCAATCTATAGTTTTCATGATCAATCAGCAAGTTCCAATTGAACTCCAACAGTTAGATAGCTTAAAATTGATTTTGGCCATGGTACAATACAATATTCATTTGGTTTGCTACTACTTTAATTACAATCCTTGCACAGTTTCATACATAGAATATTGAATAAAATGAAACAGGTGGCCATTAATTTCTAGGCACAGATTTTCTGAAAGTTAGAGGATGCTTAAAAAACAATGGTGCTTACCTGATGGCGCTTCAAGAATGCATAGATTTTCTAAAATTTAAAGAATGCTTGTTCATATTTTGGAATCGGTTTTGTCGATGGTGCTTACCTGATGGCACTCCTCTTGAAGATGGATTTCCCTCTTGGCTTTCCATTGGGCGAAGGTGGTCTGCATAACGTTCTGTATGCGCTCCATGAAGTCCACACTCAGCTTCTCGAACCTCAGGAAACATACGGCCGTTCCGTGGAGCTTCTTCTCGAGATCTCCGTGCACAGAAAGCAAACCGAATTTGCCGATGAGATTTCGAAAAGGTCTTGGATAGTTGGATTGAAACAACCTGGCTTCGTGTTGCAGAATATGTTTGTTGAACTCTGGGTCCACAGACACAACCATCCAAGATCTTCCGAACCAATTCGATCTGAATATCTGCCCATACCTGATAATACTCTGAGAACCTTGGCAGTAGCGATGGCGGGTGCAACTGTGGAAACCCTGGACAGCTTTACTTTCATTTGGTCATCTGCGATGGCCGCAGGATAGAAACGGCTCCATGTGGTGGTGAATATGCGAAGTGCAGTGTGGTGGTGAAACCTTACTTGTCGCCATGATCATTAGTTTACCATTCCACATTTTGCGGGCCCCATTTTACTTGTCGCCATGATCACCATGCATAATTTCATTTGTGTGACCCACCTGCATGTATGACACATGTCCCATCCTCTTATTTGCCATTACCTGATACATCCATTCACTTGTATTCTTTGTTTCAATACCATCACTATCTTATTTTATGTTATGCTTATCTTATTCGGAGTTGTCTTAACATAAATTTCTTACAATTTATCTTGTTGATAAACGGTATCATAATTGTCCAATCTCGTGGCGTTTGTTTTGTAAGTTAGTCAAAATTCCAATTTTGAACGAAGCCACCAATGTCCCGTTCTTCCGCAATGGCATATATTTCAACGATTCGCAATAAATCTGGTTTGTACAAGCATTTTCATGGCTCTCGGGTTCAGATTTACAGGGTCAATGTCATATTTGCAGGGTCATTGTTTATTTTATTTAAAATCGGGTCAGGTCAATGTCATATTTGCAATAAATCTGGTTTGTACAAGCATTTTCATGGCTCTCGGGTTCAGATTTACAGGGTCATTGTCATATTTGCAAGGTCATTGTTTATTTTATTTAAAATCGGGTCAGGGTCAATGTCATATTTGCAGGGTCATCGTTTATTTTATTTAAAATTAAATGCGTTGAGAAACCCAATCTCCCAAGTCATCAGCAGTCCATAGAGCATTGCAAGTCAGCGCAACGTAAGTTTACCAACGACCAAGTCAATCGAGCATTGCAAGTTAGCCCAACATATCAAGCATCAAGCGCCAAGCTACGGGACAAAAGAGCATAGACTTTGCACCTACGCATTTAGAAGCATCAACTTTTTCCTCAAAATCAAACGCCATGCGGAAGCAGTTCACACCATCTTTATATTTGGCACGCTGATTTCCTAACTGGACTCCAAGTCAGTCAAGGCTTGGCGTTCTTCCAGAATTGAGTTATTTTTCACAAATTTCAATGATGCTGACTGAAATACATTCATTGCATCTTCCTCCATGTCGTGGAAGCAACGCTATAAATATCGATTTCCTGCAACTGGCATTGTACTGCTTAGTCGGGCAAGGCCAAGATGTACAGCAACGATTCTTATCTCCTCACAATGACACGAGAGCCCAAGTGGGCGTCGAGGCTCTGGTTTGGGACGACACCGTTGTGGCTTACACGCAGAATTATGCAAATCAACGCATACGGGATTCGTAGCAGTCTGCAAGCACTAAAGACATAGAATAGGAGAGCAGGTTGTGTTTTGCTGAGTGCTGCAGGGCTACTTGCATCTTGCAGCTTTCCCAAGCTGAGTTGGAACTGGTTCCTCGTATATAACTAGTTTAACCCAGGTAGCAGAGGCAGGGACTTGCTACGTCGTAGCCCCTCTTGTTTATAAACGAATACATAGTGAATAAATACATGTGATAGTTTCTCTTAAAATTATCCACCATTTTTATTTTTCACATATAAGTCATATAATCATTTATAAAGAAATAGAGGGTGAATAAATACATGTGATAGTTTCTCGTAAAATTATCCACTAATTTTATTTTTCACATATAAATGACATATGGGATTGTTATTAATTTGTTTATATATAATGTTAGTGTTAATTAATTATAAATATGCTTTAATTTTTTTAAGAAAAATAATATTAATTTATGAAGAATCCAATATTTAAAGTAATATTTTATTATTATTTATTATTATAAATAATAATAATAAAATAATAATAATAATAATAATAATAATATAAGAAAAGATTTAAAGAAACAAAATAAAACAACAATAGTTGGAAGAAATTATAAAATTAATAATATCGGAAAATAAATATATAATCAAGAGAAAGCAAAAAAATAATGTTAGAAAAACTATTATATTCTAACTTTAGAATGTATGAGATTATATGCATACACAATGATGAAAAATAATAACAATATTATAATTAATGATGAAAATAATAACAATATATAATTATTTGTGAATGAATTAGATATATCATTATATAAATATATTTTAACTTTAGATTTATCATGCTTCAATAGGAATTAAATTTTTAGATGTGTAAACTTCTTTTTTAGTGTAAAACTTGAGAAATGGTTTGAGTCTCTAAAGAATGGATCCAACTTAAGTATTTCTTAGAACAAAATTAATAAAAAACATATAATAGTTTATAAATGTATAGTATATGATATGTTTAAAAATAACATATATGAGTTGTATGAAAAAATAATGTAAATTGAAACAATATCCTCATATACTTATTGATCAAACAAGTAATTTTGAATTTTGATACACAATCAAATCAACATATATTTATGTTGTCCTTTTAAATGCAATGTTCAAAAAAATGAATTTTGAGTATTCCTTCACAATCAAATTCAAATATAGTGATTTTTTTAATATATTTTTTTTAATTTAACGTATTTATGTCTTTGGATTTAACAACTTTGAAATAATTTATACCTTTTTATACATTAAATTTAGTGAAATTGATGACTATTTATACTTTTAATATTAATATGGTATAAGGGTCTTTGTGGTAGATTACTAAAAGGATTTGAAGTTTCATTCTTACATGATGTGAGAATATCTCAAATAAAAATATTCATATATTTGAGAATCTCTCACATATAAATAGTCATGTTGTTTTTTTGTGTTGTTTTGTTTAGTTTAGTTTTTTGTTTTTTTTTAAATTTAAATTTATTAATTTCAAATATCTAAATTATATTTTCTACACATAAGGATTTAAAAATAGGGTGATTCAAGCTATAAGAATGATCAAAATAGGGTGATTCAAGATATAAGAATGATCTAACTCATGATTGTGTTTCTGTCCACATATTGCAGGAACAATTATGAATACAGTTTTCTCATTGTCCTTTACTGAAATAATTTCCTCTGTTAAGGGTTGCGTCGATGCATCTAGGGGCTGCCTAATATCCTTAGAGGCTCACGGGTTAGGATATGGATGTTGATTCTGAGATTTGATTCTACTACCTTTGGATCTCTCTAGCTATGATAGCTTCTTTGCACTTCCTTATTGCAGAAAACCACTTTTGAATAGAGGCATGTGTTCTAGAGTTTTCTAGGATTTTGGCAGATTATCCATTTGAAGGTAGTATTTTCATAGTTCAATGGTTGGATATACTCCTTTCCCTCCCGCATTGGGACTCTTTTGTCTGATAAGCCCTTATTAAGGTTCACTTGCACAGATATGTAGACATAACTTATGAAACCCTTGGATGCTCTATTACTATCTACTTTGACATAACTACCAAGAGAGTCACAAATATCCTCTGGGATCTCTAACATGATCCACTTAAGAGGCAATTTTGGGAGGCTAAACCAAACTGGAATAGGCAAGGACTTTATGGTTAGAGGATTAAAATAAGGGAACCGTGGTTGAATTGAACGACCTGCCCGAACCCAAAACTGGGGCCCCTAATCGAAGACCTTCTTCCGATCTTCCAAATCTTTAAGGGAAACCACAAAGTATCCCTTCATGCAAAAGAATAGATCTATGTTCTTGGTCTAGTTATGGTAAACCAATTCTCTGAGTGCAGATGTTGAAGGCCAAAATCCATTAAAACGACATATAATGGCCCAAATTTTAAAATATTTTGTTCTTCTCCTATTAATTCTCTCGTTCACCTCTAATTTTGGAATATCTAATGAATGTTTTGAAATTTATTCTTGTAAATCTAAAGTCTCTTTATATTTTTTAAAGTTTTTAATCTAAGTATTTATATATTATTTTTATTCTAAAATTAATGATGAGGTTGAAAAGGGTTTTCATTAAGTATTTTATAACTTAAAAATTTTGGATGCTGAGATATATGAATTTCTTGTTTAGCTCTTTCACTATGCCCAAGGTTATAACACTTTCTAGACCATATGACTATGGGTTGGGGATAAACATTTCAATCCCAAAATTTCCAAGACAACAAGCTTCCATTGTGAATTCAAGCTTCAAAAGTCTCAAGTTGATTTTGAAAGGGCATGAACTTGCCCAAAATACTTTTGAAGGTAGAAAATAATCCAAAGCCTCAACAGGCATTGGAAAATATACTGACAACCTAACTACTTCTGAAAATAAGCCAAAGAGAGGCCCAATGACCAACTCCACAACTTCACCCAAGTGAATGAGGTTACTCTCACTCCTTTGGGGTTACAAATTCATAGTTCAACATACAAGATCTTACAAACAACAAGGCCACTACTTTGGCTTATCTCTGAGGAAACAAGGACCATATAAATCCTTAATAATAAATCAATAAACTATCTTCCAAAGCTATCTAAACTAGGGAATTTCCATACCTCTCCAAGGAAAACCCTCTCGGTCTTCTCATTACCAAATAGGGATACAGAGAAATTGTTCATTCTCACAACTCACTTAGTAAATTCTATTCACACCATTAGATACATAGAGATTCTTAGAGCTAAATTCAACTTTTGTTTCCATTTATAGTGAAATATAATTCAAAACTATTACATGTATCTTGCTTAGGGACACCTTTGTATACAACATGCATTTGAAAAAACAATTAACTCAAGAAGAAATAAACACAATTTGAGCTCATCATTACAAGCATTCTTAGTAACCCAGCATGACAACATTATTGAAGATTTGAACAAGTGAATGTACTTCATCAAAGAGAAATAAATATACTTCTCTATGTCACTTTCAACTTTGTTGGAAACTAAAGAATGGAGAGTCACAACCCACCCAACCATAGGCTCAATTACATTGTATTTTTCTTGTAGGTAGTCACCCTTGAGCTAGATTTGATACCACAAGAGGAATAATGGTTTACTTATAGGGTAGAGACATGAAGGAAACTCTCCTTTATACAAACAAATAATTGTGTTGTCTCAAAACCTATTGAGTGAGATAGTGTTATCATTCACAATATTACTGCAATGGAATTGTAAAACACAAAGTGAGTCATTCTCTAATCCAAAAGTTCCTTGGTACTTCCCCTTTTAATTTCTCTTCATGCTTAAGTCCAATAAAATTTATTAGGAATTATTTTAAACTTAAATTGATGACTACCACATTAACCCTCTTGACCAAAAAAACAAATTTCATAGTTCCACATAAGTTCTCTGGTTTACTTGCGCATATTATTTTCTCTTATCCATTTTCCCCACCCATAATAACAGCGATTACTCCTACGTTTCATATTCTCCTCACCATAGTCTATGAGAGCATGAAAACTTGGGGTCCTTGTCTTAGATTGCCTCGTTAATTTTGAAAACTCTAGTAATCAAGTAATTGCACTACCAAATCAAGGAAATATGATAAATAAGAAATTTTCCAATTTCTCCCACTTTTATATTCTCTTCACCATAGTCTATCAGAGCATGAAAACTTGGGGTCCTTGTCTTAGATTGCCTTGTTTTTTTTTTCTGGGCAAATACTAAACTACTTATATTAAGAAAATGAGAAAAAAAGATATATACAAGAGGACGAAGCCTCTGAGAGCGAAAGAACAGCGCTCTGTCAAGTTTTCCCAACCAAAAATTGTGTTTACAGTCATTGACATAGTGCCTATTCTCAAAATTACATTCCAGTCTACAGATTTAGACATAATGACATGGAATTTAAACAAAATACATAAGTAGAAATAGAATAAACAAAGCATAGGTGCCTGTTACAAAAGAAGGGACACGCGTCGAAGATTCCTCATGCTGGACGTTTCCGGAACTGGGCGCAGGTGGCAAACACAACAAAAACCATAGGCAGACAGAGCGCAGGTGGCAATCGACCCAAAAAACCAAAGACGAAACCGCCCGAGATGTGCCTTAATCCTTCCCCGCCTCGGCTGCCGTCTGGTTCTCTGTTTCCTTCTGCTTAGCTGCTTGCTGCTCGGCCTCCCATTTAGCTTCCTCCCTTTCTGGATCAGGCACACAAACCACCTCCATACCCGTCGGTGTGTCCTCCAACCTTAGAATTCCTGGAGGGAGAATAGGGTACAGGCGACAACCAAAGAAGCGGGCAGGTTCAGGCATTTTCTTAGCTTGGGGGTCCGGCACCTGATGCTGAACCGAACTGGTAATTTCCATATCCATAAGGCTGCATATTTCACGGAGGGCTTCATTCTGCTCTTTTGATTGAACACCTGTGCTTTCCTCTTCGAGCTTGCTCTGAGAGGAAGGTAGGTAGGAACTTTCTTCCTTGCTACCGCTCTGAGAGGAGTTGTTGGTGCTTGGCTCCAGCTCCTCTGAGATCCTCTTTCCGCTACCTTCTTCTCCGTCTTCCTCCGTAAAAACCACAGTAATTAACGTAGAGACAATAGGCTTGTTGGTGCGACGGTAGTATTTGAACTTAACCGTCTGCACCGAATTGCTAATGTCCGAGTCTGAATCGTCAGAACGAGGAGAGCTGGGCGAGGCGTAAGCCAGCGGGGAGACATGCCGCGGGCTATGGACGCCTCTGCCACCAGGGTTCCCCCTCTGACCCTGATTCCTACCTCTTCGTGGTGAAGCGTGGCCTCTGATAGGCATCCTTAACCTATAATGCTGTAACAGAGTTTGCTGTGCTCTCCTCTCCGAAATGAACAGTAACAGAGAGGACCCAATTTCAAACTGCTCTCTGCCCCTGAAGCGATTCTGCTTCCCTGACCAGAAATTGGGTTTGCCTCTGGGCTTACCCTCTCCTATTCTCTCCTTCTCTGCCCACAAACCAGCATTATCGTGCAGAGCGGAGCTGAAATCCCTTGCATGTTCAGACAGGCCTGTCAAACTTAACTCTCTGCTCTCAGACATTCTGGCTTCAACTGTTTTAATTCCTTGGCAGTTCGGGCGAAGGGAATGACATTGAATACCATTGAATGCGCTTTTAATGAAGTTCATTAGGCGCTTGTCAAGCTGCCTTCGCGCCGGAGGCTCCTCGTGGCAGTCACGTGGCGGGCTTCTTTCAATGTATTACCCGCATCCGGGTGGGTCCTTGTCTTAGATTGCCTCGTTAATTTTGAAGCCTCTAGTAATTAAGTAATTACACTACCAAATCAAGGAAATATAAAAAGGCCAGATATTGATTTATGATAAATAAGAAATTTCCCAATTTCTCCTTAAAGATTTTTATTGAGTGCGTGACGTTGTTATTTAATTTTATAGATTTTTGTTGAGTGCGTGACTTTGTTATTTAATTTTATGATATATTATAACAATTATTGATTCAAATATTATATGATAATTTCTAATAATATAAATTTATACATGATTATCTGTATAAATATATTAAGTAATATTATAGTAAATATATACATGATTACCGTATAAATATATTAAATAATATTATAGTAAATATATACGTGATTACCGGTATAAATATATTAAATAATATTATAATGGAAAGATAAAGGTTTAACTATAAAATATGAATGAAAATATAAATGCACAGCTTCAAATTATGTAAAATAAAATTAGAATACAGAAGAGATGGAGAATAATATGAATAGAAAAAAGAATGTGATATAAGTAATAATGGATAGAAATAAGTGAGAGTAAGTAAAGGTTATTAAAATGTGTTAGCGACAGTAACGGATATTGAATAATTAAGAGGGATGGAAATTTAATAGGATATATAAAATGGTACAGTAAAGGTAGTATATACAAAATATATGTGAAGGAATATGTGGTGATAATGAGTAATGTAAAAATATAAGATGAGAAAAGAGTCAGAAGGTAGGGTGAATTATAACATATGACAATAATATAGGGGAGTATATAAAGAGTTAAATTAATGATGTAGGATAGTGGATAAGGATGTTGACAGATAAGTGTGTGAAAATGAATTAAAGAGAGTGTGAAGGGAAGGATATATAAAATATAGTTAATAAAGATACAAGATCATGATTACTAAATTATGGATTTATTATTATTAATTACACTATTATAAAAGTAAAGTACTTGAATTACAGTAAATAAATATGTTTGTGTATAAATATTATTTAATAATATTATAATGAGATGGTAAAGGTTATATATAGATGGTAAAGGTTATATAATATTACTATAAATAATAAAAGTAAGTTTAAAATAAATAAGATAAAGAAAATAAAAATATATATGTAAGTTTTAAAATAAATAAAGATAAAGAAGTAAAAAGGATATTAAAAACATTGAGAGAAATGTATTAGCCATAAATAGAAAAGAATGAGTGGGATATAAAAAACAAGGAGCCACTGTGGTGGCGGTAGTCCCTGCCGGGGTCTGCATCGAATTGTAAAACTTGGAACAATGGATGCAAATATTATTATGAATTTAACAGAAATGACTGGAAAATTAAAATAGCATCAGCGATTCACCAGATCATAGATAAACCAGATCATGTTTAAACAATACAACCCCGCTCTTCAACCATTAATAAATTTCAATTATAATTGCAACCTTATTTATTTATGTCTATGTATTGCCATGCTAAAGTTTAAAAAACGCTTTCCAATAACCCTAGATATCGGTAAATTTGCAAAAAATAACAGAGAGAAAGCTTTCAAACCAAATAATCTGGAAAGTTCGAACTTAACCCTTGCCGTTGACCACTATTCGTTTAGGAACCCAACTATTTTATGCTTTATAATCTTCATAACAGGTGTTCTGTGACAATAGCCAGAAATAGCTCGAAATTTTATAAAGGTGACCACGCTTTCGCTTTCGTACATTTATGAGAAAAATCATAGACCTACCAAAGCTTATGCGTCCTGCATTGTATAATACAATCCTATTACTTGCAAGATTTACAAAGAACTTGAATTTACAACGTTGTAAGGAGCAGAGTTCCCTATTGCATTGGACGCAAGGAAGAAAAACAGTCACGGATCGAAAGAAAAACAATCCAAAATTGTAAATTGGGTGTAGAAACAACAGAGCGTTTTACCGTATTTTTGGATATGTGACTATTCACGCCAATATGCATACGAGGTTAAAACTTTTGCACAATATTAGGTGCTTTACGCAACACTATGATAATTAACCACTATGCAACATGCAGATTAAGGTAACGGTAACATAATTTTATGCCGAAAGTGTTCAATTCCTACATACTACAAACCACATGCATATTTCAAGTGTCATAAATCAGTTTTACAGTCACTAGACAGAGTAATTGTGGAATTCACCAACATCCACAACGTTCCCAAGGATAGTACTCCATAGCAAAGCAAAATCTAAAGCATTCACTATCTAACGAACATGGGTTTGCAGATGTTCCAGAAAATGTCAAATATTCTAGTTTCACTTTCAAGAAAGCAACCTTACACAACCTTTTTATTAGCACATTGACGCCGCAAGATTCTTACGAAATGATTAAAAATAAAGAAATATCCGTGTGCCAGTTGTCGAATTCGACAGGTATACATAGAAAATACATGTCTCTGGAGAATGATATTGTCCAGAATAAGCATCCGATCCGATGGTATCAAATTCAATCCGATCCGATGGTATCAAAATCTGAAAAATATATCTACACTAATTATTAGTAAAATATAATAATTTCCTGTATGTAAAAAGTCCATAATTGCTTTGATGGCAAATGATTAATAATAGCAATTCGCACGGAAGTGGACCGAGTCATCAAATTCACAATATTTATCGCACAAAAGCTGATCTTTAAATCGATCGGCAGGAATATCAAGAAGCAAAGTATTTCGTATAGAAGATTATTGAGCAGGATATATTGTGAAACCTGAAAGTGCTGGAAGTGCCGGTTGAGCTGGGCTGGGCTGTATTCTACAAATTGGAAGTTGAGTTGGGCTGGGTTGCATTCTGCAAACTGGAAGTAGGATATATTGTGAAACCTAAAAGTGGAAAGCTATTGAGCTATTAAATATTGTGAAAGTTGAAGGTGGAAAGCTATTAAAGGTGTCGCTATAATTCATTGACCAAAAGGCTCTAGTTCAGTGCCATCGTTGTCCCTTACTTTTGGGTTAACGGAAAATACCTGTGTAAAGTTTCCTGTCTATGTAAAGTTTCCAGGGCAATCATTTCCAGCTACAGGATATCATTGTATCCTATAGATAGCATAGATTAGATGATTAAACAAGTGCACATATTAGAGATCATTAAAACATAGCATATGCATATAATATGCGTTGGTATGTGCTGGTTCATATACGGGGTGCACTGTCAAGCTTCACTGTCAAGAGCTGCCTTTTGCTCTGCTTTAGCTACTCTTCTTTTTCCTCTGCAACTATTGGATCAATTTCAACTGGAAAAGGTGTTTCTCCTTTCTTTACTCTTGTCGCTATCTCCATGTTCCTTCAAGGGCTTTGGTCATTCTTTTTATAATGGAGACAAAGCGCTTCCGCGTAAGATTCATCTCAAATCCTGAAATAAACGTGTGGAAAAGTGGGTTTTCCATTTAAAACTGGATATATTTGAGCTTTGTTGAGCATTCCATTTACAAGTGGAGTTATTCGAGCATACATGGTCAGACCCAGGAAGCTTATCATTGGCAATTGTAATTGTACTGAATAGTTGGTATCTATACTGGTATGGCTCTCGTATCTCTTTGTGAACATTGGCTCTCATATGAAGGTAGGCCAATCTTTTCACCAGTTTGCTTAATAACAACCATACTGGGATAAAAAAACGCCTCGTGAACTGCCTTTCTGGCCTTACCGTTCGGACATCACTGTGGAGCTCCACTCCCTGAGCTTCTGGAACCACATAGAGTATTCATTAAAGGAGCACATGCACACCCACCTTTTGCCTATTCTCTATGATGAGATCTTCGAATCATATGGTTTTCCACATCTCATCAAGTGCGCCATCTCCCAAAGGTTTATCTGGGGCTCGTGTATATGTACAGGCATTTCAGTACATTTCAAATAGTTGTCCATAAACCTTGTAATTGTTTAGGCTAGTATTGGGGGATGTATTCGTGAACATTATGGTAGATGCTTGCTCAGGTTGTGTTTAAACCATAGGGGCTAAACCTTTTGACTTCTTCCCATTTTTTGGGAACCATCGGAAATTTGTAACAATTCATCATCCTTCACATAAACATTTAATTAACTATGTTATTATTGGGAATCGAAATTCAAAAATTTGAGTTCATTTAATCTTCGAAAGTTTAGAGCGTAAGTTACAACTTCAACTTGTTCGAAGAAGGGGCAAGGCCTGCAAGTTAAGCAGCGGTTAAGGCTTTGGCTTTACCCAAATATGGCTCTCTAGACATCTGGGTAGGGGATTCGAATTTGAGAAATGCACAAGCTACCATCGACGGAAGGGATGTTGTTCTTCAATTTGAACACTACAATAAGTGCAAGGGACGCAGAGCTGCCCTGGGCCTTATTTGAATACAGAATAATCATGCTAATATGGCTTCACTCTAAAATGAATAAATTTTAATTAACAAGTTGGGCTGGAAGAAGCCTTTCTATCATCGATCGAAACCCGAATGACCAGACGAAGTTCAAGTCCTTCAAATTCTAGGATGCAGTTTTGAAATAGACAGACGAGTAATTTTACAACAAACTCTACTCAAAACTCTACTCAACGTGTTTCAAATATAGTAGTCGAGCTAGAGGAATCCTAAATTCAAGTTTAGACTACTTACTTGGAAGAAGGCAATTGACAAATCAATGCATCAATGATGCATGCATCTTGTGTGCACATGCGCTCTATATAATTGCAAGGGATAATGCCAAAGGGAGGTGTCCAACGAACTCCGTATGACCCTGTGTAAAAGGGACCACGTTATTATCTCCAACCTAACTCTCTCTTGGGTGAACCCAGGAAGCATAAAATGTGAGATAAATTAAATTGGAGAAATCATATAAAATCCATGTACATTTATTGCAATACAGATGAGCGAAGTCACAATGCTAGAAAGGAGCAATAAACTTAGCTAAAATCTAGATTTTCATCAAAGTGGAAAGCTTGGACGAAATCACATCAAAGTGGAAAGCTTGGATGAAATCTAAATCTGCATCAAAGTGGAAAGCTAATCAGTGAGATACCTAAACCGCGATGTCATACAGATTTCCACTGGAAGTAAGATTCATTTAAATCATAACCCCAAACATTTTAAGGATAAAACTTATAGCAAAGGAAAATCAACTTTGTCTTTTCCAAAATCAAACTCCCTGTACACAAAATAAATAACAAAAATCCAAGTTAGGTAGGGGCTTCTATGGAGAATGATTTAGCTGAACAGGTAAGGATAAGAAAACTCCCGACAGATTATGTGGCTTTTGACAAAGAAAACAAGGTTGAACCTTCAAAGTTCAAACAAAACAAAGACGGGCAACGAGAATATGTGGCTTTTGACAAAGAAAACAAGGGTGAAACTTCAAACAAAACAAAGACTGGTAAGGTGATTACAGTTAAATTAATTCAACTGTATTCTATGGTGTGGATTCATTTGGAAAAGATATTAATTAACTATTTACAAACTCCAAATAGTTATATCTCCAAATAGTTATATCGTCATCTTAGAGGTAGCTCTAAGGTAGTGAAGCTAGGCCTTCTGAGAATGAATTAAAAATGTAAATTCTCTGATCCATCTCAGTTTATGAGAATGAATAAAAAATGTAAATTCTCTGATCCAACTCAGTTTATGAGTAGGATAGCCTCAAACTGAAAATCACAAATCACTTATTATGAGTACAGTCACAAGCTACATTCCTTACAGGGCTAAGAAACTATATACAGCCAGTTAAAAACCTTTCTGTTTGGCAAATCTGTTTGCAGTTGGAGCTTCTCACACAATATTCATGAAACCTGTGGCTCTGGGACAAGCATGTCCGCCCTTCTGCAACCTCTGCCTACATCTCTCATCATGATCACCAAAAATAAATGAATAAGTCAGTTAGTTTAATCTAGTAACTACACACTCTCTTTAAGCTAGTGGATGGATCCAAGAAAATTCAAATATATCTAGAACAATAGCATACCAAAGCTTATTGCAAGAAGCAAGAGCAGAAACAAGGCACTCAATCTGCTTCCCATTCTCTTCTCCATGTCATTCAGATGGGAATTCCTTTTAACTTGTAAAATATATTCACAGATGGGATATCAGCCAGAGTGGGTATTCATTGATATAGGCTACTTTCTGTGCATTTTGCATGGCTTACACTTTGCGTGGCGTACACGTGGGAGTCAGGTGTCCCTTCTCGTTGTCGAGCGATGAACTAAGCACGATCAAGAAAAAACTTAGGATAAAATAACTTGCCCTCAATAAAATTACATCGGGGCAAGAGACGCTTGCAATAAGAGGGTGAAATTGAAAGTTTGGTTAAAACTTTTTGAAGCCAAATCGACAGCGATAAACTTTGATTAAAATTGTTTAAACACTCGAAATTTACGATCAACCGAAGAACTAATACCCCAGTCAACACCTGATCGAACGCTAATAGTCCCAGGCAAAGACTAATAATGAAAGCAGCAATGGTGCACTTTTCATTAATCAAACTATCAAAATTATACATATAATTATACATATAAATGATTACATTTTTGTTAAAAAAAACCAAACAAACTTAAAAAAAAATCTATCGTCTATTAAAAAATTCCAACATCTAAATAAATAAATAAATAAAGTCCAACTGCTTTCTCCATTATTTCCAAATATTTGGAAGTCCTTTACTCTGTACTTTTCCATGCCAACACCAATATTTGAAAATCTAGGAAGTAGCATTTCATGAATATGTTATTATTTTTTTCTCTCAAACACAATTCCTTTTTTTTCTCTCAAACACAATTCCCCTTTTGATTACATGTTTGTGTGAAGGTGTGAGATAAATCGTCATTATATAATTTATGGCTTAGTGCTAGAGTCCATTATTGTAAAAGACTTTACCCCGTGTTGAAATTCCTTTATTATAATGTACCCATAACCATGATACTAACCATAATGTACCCATAAACATGATACTAACAATAACAAGTGATTTTTTTTTACTAGATATTCTTATGGTTGAAATTCATGCTTCTATGCTTACGGGCATTAATATTAATTGATATTACATTAACAATTTTATATAACATTTTTATAATATTTCATCATTATATGTATCTAGAAGCAAATTAAAAACTTAACGATAAGTAATTAACTATGTATATCCGCAACCAACATCTTTAGAGTTCTTGAATTGCTAATGTTTTTCTACCTTAGAGATTCAATGAACGATTCAGTGATAAATTCAACGATTCAACAATGAACTCAGAATTTGATTAGGATGACAACTATACATATTTTTAAATATGTATTTAAACGTGAGTAGTTGATTTATTGATGAAATGATTTTTGTAAGAGTATATTCTTTTGTTAATTTGAATTAAAAATTTAGGAGAGATTTTTAAAAATCTAGATTATGGTGTTTAATTTATAGAATTTAAATGTCTCAAAATTTTATTAAAATTAAATTTATTTTATTATTAAAAAATGCAATTTTAAAAATAAAAAATTCACAATCTTACCTAAGATTCCCATAAAAACCATTTAATTTATAAATTAAACCAAACTATTTAAAAATCATTTTGGATTTATTTTTTCTATACATCCGATTTAAATTGATTTATTTCTAAGCATCAAAAAGTAATTTAGAATCATTTTTCTTAACCCATCCAACCCAGAACTGAGTGCTCGCTTTCCCAAAGTAGAGACTGCATACGATGGGATGAATCACGCCGTTCAGGAAGTAATAACCCGTCTAGGATTACATTACCCAAATGGATGAGGTAAATGGTCTGTATATTGGAGTGTTAGTTGAAGGCAGCAGTAAATGCCAAAACAAACACCTAGTTAATTAACAGAAAAAAGGAAAAAAAATTAAGTCCAAAACACAAAATGCTAGTATATTAAACAAACACCTAGTTAGTACACAGAAAATGGGAAAAATTTAAGTCCAAAACACAAAATGCTAGTATA
>APFE030515746.1:8778-20821 GCA_000404065.3 Pinus taeda
ATGATGTTTTCCGAGTACACATCCGGAACAAACACCATCTCTGCAAGATACCATAGGAAGACCTGTCACCATATTTTCTTTACATAGATGCTGAAGGGAGCGATTGTTTAAGTGACCAAATCGCTCATGCCAAAGTTTGCTCACTTCATCATTATGAGCAACAAATACTGAGGGAAGATTTGATGACCCAAGTTGTGAAACTTATACAACCTTGTAGAATCATCAGCAATGCCAGTAGCTAAAATCTGTCTAGGATCCTTTAGGTCCTTAATTATAACATCGTGAGGTGAAAATTCAACGATTTTACCTTCACCTGAATGGGTTATTTGATATACAGATAGAAGGTTGCAGGATAAGGTTGGAACACATAATACATCATTAAATTGACCATTGTCTATATGAACAGTTCCAGTCCCTACAACACTAAGAGATCTATCATCACAACATATATATTTTTGGTGTTACAATCATTTAAAGAAGAAAACATGGCTTTGTTTTTGGCCATGTGATAAGAAGCTCCAGAATCAATGAGCCACTCATGAGAATGAGAGGAAGAAGATACATTTAGTGCATGGCAAGACCGAGATGCTTGACACCCACATGCAGAAAGTGCCATTCCTGAAGATGAAGTTGAAGTTGAAGAGTGCTACAAATGGATGTTATGCTTCTTCATTGCTGCTTCCAAGGCTTCCATCTTCTTAAAGCATTTGGATTCTAACTGGCCATCTCGATTACAAAAGTGGAAATGTCTATCAGTATTCTTCCCTTTGTTTTTATTTTCCTTATCATTCTGGTGAAATAATTTTTCATTTTGAGGCTAAAATTGCTTAGGACCCTTGTTTGGTTTAGGACCATTCCTTTTAGGATACGACTTCTTAGGATTCTTTGAATTTGGTTGCTGCTGGGTGGTTAACACTTTCTTAGAAGAGTTTGCAAGATTAAGAAGACCAAGGTGTAAGAGTTTTTCTTCTTCTCTTATTAAAGAATCACAAAAAGAATCAAAGGAAGGAGATCTGTAGTCTTGTCTTTGATAAATGAAGGCTTCTCTTGTAGAATGGAAGGTGGAAACAAACGCAGAGTAGGGTGGTCCCAACTTAGTAAGAATGGAATAGATAAGGTTACTATCTTCTTTCTTAACCTTAACACCTTCCAAGAGAAATGTAAGGGTCTTGAATTTGGACAAAAAATATTCAATGCAAGAAAAATTATTGGGGTCCAATGTAAGCAACTCATTTTCAAGTTTATGGGATCTAAGTTCATTTTTTATTCCAAAAACTTTAGTAAGTTGCTCCACTGCTTTATCAGGAGTATCAAGTTCTGCAATATGGAATCTAATATCTGGAGAAATAGACGTCCCTATCAACCCACGTGCTTGATCTTTCCTATTTTCCCATTTAGCTACCTTATCTTCATCTTTCGGTTTGGTTTCTTGACCTGAGGCTATTCTGTAAATACCTTTACTTCTAAGTAAATCCACAATGTAGCACCACCATTAGAAGAAGTTGGTGCTATCAAGAATAACTTGGCATAGACTTTTTATTTTAACAGGGACTCAAGCTCTATATGTTGAAACTAAGTGTTCCAATGGAAATATCGTGAAAAATTACATTGGTTTAAAAAAAACGGCTCTGAAAACGGCTTCCGGATGAAGAAGTTATGGCTTTTTGAAAAAAAGTTGATGAAGGCGCCGACAAAGTGCGGGAATGTGCAGAAATGAAAAAAGGCACCCCTTTACCAACAAAAAGGAGATTTGAATCCAAGACCTCTACTCTCATAAATTAGCTTTGAACCAAGTGAGCTAAACAACAAGTTTGAGAGAGAGGGGGGTGGGGTGCTTTGTTTTTTCTTTGGTCACTGAAGCTTTGGATTGCGTTCTTGCTTGAGAAAGCTCTTTTTCTCCCTATAAAACATAAACAAAAAACCCAACACGGACATACGAAAAAAAACAAACCTACCGGCTTAAATTTAGCTTTAGCTGGAAACTAAATATTTTCTTCAATGTTTCTGATTTTCTGAGATCACACTAAGGCACAGCGGAAAAGAGCATACGCATGAGAAAAATCATTCCTTTCTGTTTCTGATTTGCCTAGATCACATAGAGTCACAGGGCAAAGAGCATATGCAAAAATGAAAGGTATAGATCCGGTAATAAAAACGAAGCTAAATAAACCGAAATAATAAACAGTGAGAAAAATAACTAGAAAATGGAAAAAAACACTATATACCTCCAGATCTTAAAAATGACGTAGCTAGGGCTACCAGAAACCTTTTCACATGAAACGAAAGGGGTTCCTCACTAGAAAAAATGCTCCTAACACAACAGAGCAGTCCTCTCGGCCTGAAAGCAGTCAGAAACAAAGATCTACGAAATGGCAGTCAGATGCAGTTCTACCAAGTTCAAGTTGGGATCACCAACGGACGCGACCCTCAAATAGATCTGATACCATGTAGGAATTTACAGGGTAAGTTCCTCAGATAGAACACCAAAGGACACAACTCGCAAACAGATAACAGATCAATATACCAGTATTTTTGACGTGGTTAAAACCCTCAAAGAGGGAAAAAGTCCACGGCCTAAGCCAACGCGGCCACTTCAGGCAATTTATTAATAAAAGAATGAAAATTTACATAAGATTCTCTCATGAATAGTTAACCTACAAATGACCCTCCATGCGCTTTAAATAGAAATCATATACCAATCAGGTGTTAAGCCACATATCAATTGTCAGTAATACCAAGGAGAGAATAAACCGTCGGATCACTACATATCGTGACCGTCGGATTGTAAGTTACAAATCTACATAGTAAAGAAACACACTTTACCTAACTCTATACTAGACCAAGTTATACTTAACTATTTCCTATGCATTGGAATATTCTAAAATACACAAGCAAAAAGTTCCAATTGACTCAAGAGGCACTCAAAACAGGACATTTTCACACCAAAATATGAGTACTAGAAAATAAATTTCGTCAATTTTTGCAGAAGCTGCACTAGGAAACTAGTAGCCTCAGTCAATCCCTACTACTACACAAATAATTGTCATGTTTTTTAGTTTTTAATGTAATCAAATCCAGTCAATTAATTTATTTTATCTTTCCATGCAAAAAATTCACTCCACAACCCATTTCATTTTGGAATGTGATGCCTTCAGAAACATCAGGGACATTATGGAAATATGTTCACATCGGTCCCTTGGCATTGTCTTTTCAACGAGGTGACTGTTAGAAGGTTGGGTCAGTTCATCATCAATTTGAATAAGGAAATGGCTGAATTACAAAAATGGAAAAGCATGGAGGTTGGTGATCCCATAAACTATTTTTAGTCTCATGGACGTTAAAATTTCATTCATTCATTCATTAAAACAATGAACCATAATCAAATAAATTTAAAAATAACTCCACGACCATCCCCAACCAAAAAAAAGGATCCATCGCATGGACCCAATAATTAATGCAAATGATATCGTATCTCAGTCATAGGCGTCAAAATTATATATTGACAGACAACATATAACATCAACATTATCATTGGTTTTTTATCTCACTATATTTTCCATCGCATCCTCGATTAACACTATGTGTCGTGCAATCATTGTCGAAACATTATCTATAAATTGAAGGGAATATCATTTTTTGTGGGTCGTTTGGTGGAGAAGTAATCATCAATTCAGCGGTTCTACCAAACATTACTAGTGGATTGGTGAACCTGCAAACTCTTTTATTTGTTTACCAAGATGGTTAGAGGAAGATGCCGTAGTAGCAAGCAGAAAGGATTTTCCCCATTAGAAAATAGAGAATTTGCAACTAGTTGGTCTTCCTGGGATGAAGATAAAAATAAAAAAATATCCTAGTCCGTCAAAGAATTTAAATTATCTGAGTTGCAACAATTGGTGAATGAAGTTTTCTAGTAGCACCGAGATTCAATTCAGAAGCCCAAGGTAACAGGAGATTATCACGAACAAAAAAATAAAGTAATGTAATAGAAGGTAGATAGTGTGAGTTGTTTGCCTAAAATCCAAGTCTAGGAGTTTTGTTCATGTCATGTCCCTTCCCCAAAGAATTTGCAACGGGCTTTTCCTCTCCACAACTTTGTACAAATTCTGTTAAGGAAAAGGACCTAAGCAATTTTGACTTAGGAACCTACGCGAAATGAAGGCTAGATTAATTTGCTAGTGGAAGGTGGGGGCCACCCACGCTGGAAAATGCATTGGGAAATTCGAATTGCCTTGGAGGGAAATCATATGGATTTCGGAGGGGCCCACCTGGGGAAAAGGGAGGTCCATGAAGTTATTAGAAAGAAGAGTTCCTCACTTGGGGATTCATTCATTCTTGCATATTGAAAATCACTTGATTGTTTGCTCAAGTTGAGTCAACTGGTTGCTTAGCTAATAGTCACGAATGTCTCAAGCAGGAGATTCAACCTTACCTTCAGGGGACTACAACTGCCACCCTAGGAAGGCATTTTCAAAGCACTTTGAGGAGCACCAAGGATGATTCATAGCCAACACATTTAGCCACAAACCAGTTGTGCGTATTTTTGGGCCAGCAAAGAAGGGAACATGTGGTTGGGGACATAGTTTTATTGGGTTAGCACTTGCTGAAGGAATCTAAAGAGTTGAGGGACTTTAGGAGGTCAGCTCTTGGGAGGAATTTTGGAGCAGGTGAGTGCAACAATTGGGTAGTTCGAAACTCATCATTGAAGGATAGCATGGTGGGCCAGACTGAGCAACACATGGGTCTTGAGGGAGAGAGCCATAACACTAGAATGACAGATTGTAAGGAAGGAAATTCACACGGGGTCTCATTCCAATGATTTGGGGCAGTTTTGGAGAGCTTTCCTAGCTTCATTCAGACAGATTGAGTTTGCCAGCTTCAGTAGAGCACAGACTCATTGGGGATTGAATTTCAAAAGTTTGAACTAGGCCAAACCTTTCTTGGATTTTGGTGGGTTTTTTCTGAGGATACAGGAGTTGAAGTTTTATAATTTTCTAAGCATGGGAAGCAGTGATTCTAACCTTTTTGTTCCAACAGATAGCAGAAATAAGTTCTAAAGCAGCACTTGGGTAGCTCTCAGATCGGCGTTGGCTCACCTGGGTTTTTTCATGCTTGTCCTTAGAGACAATCCCAGGCCCAGGGGCACCATTCGATTCAATGTTGTATTTTGCCTTAATGATTTAATAAAAAGGCTTAGCAATTCTCTATTGCCAATGTTTTCATGGGTGTATGATGTTTATTTTGTATTTTTGATTGTTGGATTTTCTATTTTCTTTGGTATCACTTAATTCCCGAGTTAGAAACATTACAGTTCTGCATCACTCCTTCCCCTAGAACTTGACCAGGTGCAATGTTGTACTAGCAACAGATCCTCGGGACGTAGAGGAAAACTTTAATGAATGAAATGGGAAAAAGGTAAATGGAATATCTTGATCTCGGGATCAAATCTCTCTTCAAAGATCTCTCCTTCAAATTGGGCTTTGAATAGTGTCCCTTTAAGTACTCCGTTCTCCATTCGTCTTAAAACCATCTCTACAGGGGAAACACTCATTATAGAGAATGTCATTCTAGAGAATGTCATTCTAGAGAATATCATTCCAGAGAATAGGTATCCAAATGGTGCATACAATACCAATGCCAACTTTCATTGAAAGCAAGGCATCTAATCTAGATGCAAAAATTCAAATGATCCATAGGATATCTACAATGACAATGTGACCTTTCTGTTTGTTGGAGTTGAAAGTTTGAATCCAAATCACACAACTTGTTAAATAATTTTTTGTAAATCTGAGTGATTGTAAGAAGGCCAGATGCGTATGCTAAGTCATCTATTTTGGTCTCCAGTGTTTAATGAAATAGGAGACCTGGTTATGGAAGACTATTATATATATGCACTATGTGCATCACCTTCATGGTGATTTTCATTTTAATCAAACAAATAGAGAGGGAATACTTTAAAACGACGACAAAAATACAACAATATCTCAACAAAATCTACAAAAAATACAATCTGAATAATGTGACAATAGAGTTCATACAATGCAGCGACAACTTAAAATTAATAGATATCGAATTCGAAAAGGTATCTAACTCCATATTGAACCCTAACAGATGTGGATGGGCTGAAAAGTTTTCTCACCTGGAGAAATTGCTGCTAGCCGGGGGCTTAGGTGATGAAACTTAGTTAACCAATTTATGCCTTATGGTCAACGATGTGCTTCCCATACTCGAGGACTTCTACCCCATGCACCAATTGCCAGTTCCTTTAAATTCCATTGATGAATATATCTGGGCATTATGATTATTATTACTGTGATGATTATTATTACTACTAGCCCTCGCTGCTACTACCCTCCTCCCATAGGACCACGTTTCACTGGATACCTCAAACTATACGAGGCCTCGAGCTTAGCCACTGGGAACTATGACTTATTATTGAACCTATTAATTTTTTGGTTTCTGTGTAACCTCTCCAGCTTTAAAAGCCTAATAAAATCTCAGTATTAGAGGAAAATATACAGTGTAGAAAACCTGATGCTAAGGGTCTAACGGTGAAAAAATGGCCAAATCCTAAAAAATGAAAATCCACTGATCGCTGAGGAGGAGGCAAACTCCAAGATGTGAATGGATCTGAATTGCTTGAACAAATTCCAACAATAATGAAGCTCTAAAATCCCTGAATGAAATTCGAATAATGATTCGAGATGCCCATGAGTTTGTTTAGTTACATTGTTTATTTTTTTACAATTTTAGCTGATTGAAAATATTTTAACAGGCAGGGAGGAATTAATAATCTCTTTGTTCAAATTTATGTGAACAATTAATTTAATGTTTCATGTGTATTTTAATATTATTGAAAATCTCCCTATCACTTATTAGATGACTATGGTGATATTTCTATCTAGGTTCAATTCACTTTAAGGTCTTTTTCTAAAGAGTGTGGTTGATGACTTAGGTTCACATGAGAAGAGATTTCGATGTTTTATGAGAATCACATCTTTGTAGTTGTTCTGAGTTTGAATCATGTCAAGGTAAAGGGGTAAGTGCATGATGGTGCCTTGAACCACAAGGGCTTCCTAGATGACCATAAGTAGGACGAGAAGACATTGGAACTCGTTTCACCACAATCAATGGTGGCTTAAACGACAAGGGCTCCCCAGACAACCATTAGTAGGATGCGAATAAGGAGAAGACATTGGAACTTGTGGCACCACAATCCCATGTGGGCCACCCCGAGGCAACTTAGAGGAGCTCAAAGGTTTCTAGTTTTCAAAGCATTGGGTTTGGTATCACCACCTCTCATTAGGTTGTTGGTAGTGGCACCAAGGATGATCAATATTGTGCAGTGGAATATGGGCATTGGTGGCCTTTGTCTTTTAAGGCTTGAAATGACAGTTCATCAAACTATTTTTTGAAAGATCATTGGTCTCGACTATGGCCCAAGGTTTTGGATTGAGTTGGTCACTCTGGGTATGGGAGCTACTACAATGTAGTTGTCCAATTTGCCAAGTTGCTTTCCAAATCTACAAGTTCTTTGGTTGCTCGTACAATGTTTGAAGAAACACCTGAATGAGCTAAGTGGGGCAACACTTGGGCCATTTGGGATATGTTTGTCAAAAATTTTCACCATGATGAAGAGGGTAGGCATGAATTTTTCCCTCACTTCCCATGGAAAAAACTAGTAAAGCATGGATTTTCAAATTCATAACCACCCCTTTTCATAATATTTGTAAAACCTCTCTCACAAGGGACTCTTTGTATCATGATGTCAACAGCTAACTTGGTAGCCGTGCTTGCTACCATACTCTAGGAATGTATAAGAATTCTAGTTGCGCTTTCAAGGCTTATCTACAAAGGCAGGATCGTACAACAGGAATACCCTCTAAGCGACTATGGCAATCAAAATGAGGTTTTATGGGTTGCTTGTTAATACATGTTCTCATGCTCATATAAAATTAATGTGAAAAGTTGCTTTAATTGGTTCCCATGCAGAATTGATATTGATAATGGGGTGGTATAAAAATGGTAATGGGCATATCCATTAGTTAGTTATGACGGGTCAACGACATTGAAACCATCCAAGTGACATTTCACCTTGGAACAATCGTCACTTGTGTGAAAACACTAATTTTATGTAAATGAAAGTTGTGATTGTAATGGAATTAAAACCACCAAAAAATATCAGAGAAGGCATTGCCTGCCATTTTTGAAAGACAACCAAGGCATTGAACAACTATTTGCGTTAGGATGTAGTGAGGGAATCGAAGGAAATTTGGCAGCCCTAAGCTACCATTACTATTTCCAATCACACATTCAATAGTAACCATAAAAGGTAGCCACATATAAACAGAACCTCGAGTTGTTGATAGTCAGAATCTATTGTAATAGCTTTGAGATATATACATTTTTGTGTTTATATGAGAATGAAGTGGGCTTAATCCACGGTATGGCTCAATCTTCGTCCATTCCATGTAGTGGTGTTTAATTTGCCAAGCAAGAGAATATTACATGAGATTTAAGAGTTAAATCAATAGAAATCAAAGACATGTGATTGTCAAATTATTTCTCCTCCCTTATGATTGAGCGCTTGATGCAACGGTCATTATCCTTGGGTGATGCTTTTATTCCCCATTTGCTGTTGAAAAAGTAGCATTTTTCTATCCGATTATGATAGGATTGGATGAACGATGGTTTGTGTGTATGCAGACCCATGTTTTTTTGTAGTGATCTTCAAATGTCTTGAGGATAAGAAAAAAGTCCTTGACCAAGGTCCATGGTTTTGGGGATGACTTGCTCTTCTAGTGAAGCCATGGTTTCCCAACTTCAATCCTTTCACTATATTTCTGATGACTACTCTAGTATGGGTAAGATTCCCAGTTTTCCCATTCACTTTACCCATCTAGATCTCTTAGAAAAATTTGGCAATTTTATTGGAAGATTCGTCAAAGTAGATGGGGAAAGACATTTGAAAGGAATTTTCATCTATCTCTGCATATGTGTTTAGGTAGATCTCAATGAAGTTTTTTGAGATAAAATTGAGCTCAAGTGGATGGGCATTGTGTATTCCCAACCCCTAGACTATGAAAATACAACTTTTCAATATAGGAATTACCAACAAGATAGATACCTTCAAATTGTCTGTCCCTTTCCGAAAGGTGCTTCCTCCTTACAGTCATCTAAGAACTCTAGCTGCAGTTGGAGGGATCTTAAGGAAAGAAAGGGATCCAAAATGTAACACCCCTCCCTTGTGTGTCAGACTTCGAAAACCTAAGTTGAGAAAAGCTAGGTATGCTATGTAATATAAAAAGTAAATATATTATTAACAAATTAATCACTTAGAAAATCAAGACACCAAGAGATGACATTCTTGCCAAATCACATTGGTGAATGGGAAAGGATAATTCTTTCATGATAAAGCTTCTAGACTTAATTCTAGATAAGTTGGACGGATTGGAGATAAATATCCATCGAGAAAAACATAAAATTTGTGCAGGAGAGAAAGGCAATCTTCTATGAGCAAAATCCTCACGGGAGAGAAAGGTGAGCTTTTCTGAGATAAGCCTAGGCAAATGGATTAAAAGATCCATAAAAGCGGGACGCCGCTAAAGGAAACCATATCATGAAAGAAGGTATTAAATACCCATTGCATAGATCAATTGGAGGCGGTTGATCCATGGCAAGAACCTCGACTTGGTGGTGAACTGAAGAGTCATTTCTAGGTTGGGTGGCAGTGCTCTGTTTTCCAAGTGTCGTTCTCTCTTTTGATCTAGTTTGACTGACTTGCGTGGGCTGTTTTGTATGTTGGTTTCTTACCGTCTATGTTATAAATTCCTTATCATATGAGAGATTTTTCTTGATTTTTAAATGAATTGCATGTGGCATTAATGAGATGATTTTATGGATGCACATAAATTAAATTATAATTATGGTCACCTATCTTTTGTTAAGATAATGAATAGTTGTGGTTGAGCTGCTATGAGAATTTGTTAACTATGGCTAAGGCTTAACTGTATAAACTATGGCACAAGTTATTTATGCTCTGAATCCAACGTTTCTCTTCTAATTAACTGTGCATAATACCTAAGATACACATGTTAACATGTCATGCAACTGTGGCAGACAGATTATTGATTATGTATGATAAATGATTTTGTTTTGAAATGGTAGAGCCTATGGTTTGAGTTATCTAATATATGCATTATGCATTACAGGATGAATTGCATCCATTGAGGTGTTCTAGTTATTTATTCATATTGCATAAGATATACGTTGGTGGCACTTTCAGCCATAACAATAGGAATATGAACATGTTGTATGGAAAAGCTAGTTATTATAAGTGAATGACTTGATCTCCAGAAACGTTGGATTGAATCCTCAAAGGATGGATACTCGAATGCGTGATATTGAATAATTTTGATTAATTCCTCCTCTGTGATGTGATGCAGGAATGGGTAGAAGTGCTTGTGTTAACTTTGTTATGAGGTAGTTGTATATGAATGCATGTGACGACCATTACATCTAAATTTGTTACAAGCTAAAATTAGTAAAGGAACCCAATATGTTGCCCTTAATATTGTGGCTAGGAGGTATTTGCTAGTAGTTGGTGAAGTTTAGTGGGGTTTCGAAGAGGTATGTTACACAAAAATTCAACTAGACATGGAAGAGACAACCCACAACATCCTAATGGATTAAATAATAAATCCTAATGCATTAAGAGCATATTATTTTGGATTAAAGATTCCTCTAGACATTTCACTATAGTAGTAGATATGTCCCTCTAAACTTGAACGAGTGTCTACTGAAAGAGGACCAAAAGTTGATCATAATTCATGGAACAAGGTACCAATCAACCTTAAGCACAATGCAAGAATAAGATGAAAACCTTAAGCATGACCACAAACTCATGAAATGGCCCTGAGGCTACGATATACAAGAAGACGATGAAAAACATTGACTTTGAAATCTTTTACAACTAGAGAACCTTAAAACCCCAACTCTCTCCTTAGGGCAAGTGTATATGAGTTTACCAAGAGTTGGCTTCCAACACACCCAACGCTCAATGCCAAACATGACATGGTACACTAAAACACAAAGACCGTAAAACCTTTCAACATATCGACAAAGTACACATTCTTCCTTGAAATACACATTCTAAGGAAACCCACAAATGACTTTTCCTCATTTTGAGGATGGTACCCAAGTTAAATTGGATTGCGTAGGGATTTCTTAACACGGGGTTCAAAATTATTACAACAATATACTCATTAATCACTGAATATGTCATTTGTAGGAATTGCAGTTAGGTGGGGAGGATAACACTCCTATCCATTGTTAAAGCTACACCCAATTAATAAGTTCTCCATGTGCCACAATAAATGCAATTTTTATGACGATACTGACACATCCCTCGAGATTTCCTTCCACACCAACACTTTTCTCCATGAACTAAGTAGTGACCATTTCATTATTATATTATACATACATGTTAATATAAGCATTAAAATTTGTATTCCTTTGTAAAAAATGCTAGTCCAAGAGTAAATAAGTCATCGAGTGGGAGATCTAAATCTAAAGGGAGATCTAAATCTCCAGGAAAACCTATAAAGGTGGTGTGCTGGAAATGCGGAAAAGAAGGGCACTTCAGAAGAGAGTGTAAATCTAAAGCTCCTGATAAAGGAAAGGGATCTGATGATGCTCCTTCTGCAGAGGCGAAAACCACCTCAGATGAAGGTGGGGATGTGTACTTGGCTTCTTCAAGTACACATGTAGATCATGAGGCATGGTTGATTGACTCAGGTCCATCCTTTCACTTCACTCCCCATAGAGAGTGCTTATGTGAGTATGAGAAATACGATGGTGGTGATGTCTTCCTAAGAGATGATAGGAAGGCTAGAATCGTCGGTCGTGGAAAAGTAAAGTTGAAGTTGCAAGGTGGAAGGGTTAGAACCCTTCTGGGTGTTCTGCATATTCCTGCATTAGCCAGAAATCTGATTTCTGTAAGCAAGTTGGATGATGCAGGTGTAAAGACAGTGTTCGAGAAGGATAC
>APFE030515757.1:0-10671 GCA_000404065.3 Pinus taeda
TTCTGGCCTCTTATCAGGAGGTAGAGTTCTAGAGAGCTTGATCATTTTGGGATTTTCAATGGTCCCAATGTTACACTCCTCTATTTCTGCATTTGATCGGTTGCATATTTGGTTTTTTAGAGAGATCATTTGAATCAAAGATATCTTCTAAAGGAGCAAGACCTGTAGGCAAGAAATTGTCTTTTACCTGAATTACTTCTGTTTCTTCCTCATTAATCTCATCCAAATCTGCTATATTTAGCTTCTGCATATTGGCAGGGTCAAAGGTTGTAGGATGTAATATCTTATCTATTGTTTCAGATGATATACTGATGTTTAGTTCATCCTTTTGGTTTTGATCCTCCTTAATGCTTGTGTCAATGTTTAAGTTTGAGAATTCCTCCTTCATGGTTAAAAAATTATTTATCTGAGTATCATTCTCAAATACTTGCCAATTATTTACATTGTCTGGAACAAAGGGCCTATGTTTGATTTCAGCAGTGAATTGGTGGTTAGGCCCAAAAGGAAGCTTACAGGTACTTGCAAAGGTAGCCAGACTGTGAGCATGTAAGTTGTGGTTCCTAGGTATTTTGGTGAGCTGATATTCTAGGAAGTTGTTGAGCAAGTCTGTTAGAGCCAACCTATAAGACCTCAGCCTGGGATCATTTGTGACAAAGTTTCCCTTTATCTGTTGGATAATGAGGTCTGAATCCCCCAATATGGAGACTTTGGTCACTCCTAGATTCTTTATCAGTTTCAGACCTAGTAGGAGGGCTTCATATTCTGCCATGTTATTTGTGCATCTAAAGTTAAGCCTATAGGCATGACCTAGAGCATGGTGATTTTTAGTATTGTGTATCCATACCCCTGCTCCTGCTCCAAGCTTATTTACTGACCCATCAAATTCTAAATACCAGCAGGTTTCTTGCTCAGTATTGGTCTCAATTGATTTTCAGATTTGTTCAGTGGGCAAGTCTAGTTTTGGTAATTCTGGTGACTTGTCAGGAGACTCTGTTGTTTTAATGAGATCAATGATCTGTTGTTCAGCAATAATGGATAGTTCATTGACATACCTGGTTTCCTTTGTCTCCAGGAGTTTGAGCTCAGTTTTGGGGCACATATCAGCATTGTATAGTATGAAGGAGTC
This sequence comes from Pinus taeda, assembly GCA_000404065.3. Taxonomy (NCBI): domain Eukaryota; kingdom Viridiplantae; phylum Streptophyta; class Pinopsida; order Pinales; family Pinaceae; genus Pinus; species Pinus taeda. The sequence continues at coordinate 1,127 of APFE030515757.1, forward strand.
CATATCTCAATGGATGGAGTAGATTGGGAAATTTTGAGGTTTATCTTGGCTGCTGACCACATATTTCATGAGTGTCTCTCTATATAGTCTCTTTGGCTGGCCAAAGACTGAAATTGTGGCATATGACATGTCTATTTGCAAAGATCCTTGGAGCTTGGCACCCCAAGATCTTGATAGGATCATACCATATTTGGGTGGAATGTCTGCCACTACTACATCCATCAGAATTGTCTTTGCTAGATATTGGATTAGGGACACACAGATGTCCTTGATCAGGCCTAAGCATCTAACCTGGCTGGAATCAAATGAAAATAAATCTTTATAGGGTCTGGTAATGTCTAGACCAAGTTTCTCCATTACTGATTTAGGCATTAGGTTATGAGAATCCCCTGAGTCAAACATGGCATTGTGTAATACTTTGTCATGAATGTTTAGGCTTACATAGAATGGAGGAGTTCCTCCATCGCCTGATTTTCCATTGACTTCTGAGCCAAAAATCAGTTTTGGTTGATCATCCAGAATGTTGACTGCATCCCTATTTTCTGGTACTTGCAATGATCTATTAATTTGTTGTCTAAAGACCTCATGTTTGGCTAGTTCAGACAAAGGGATTGCAATTTTCATTTTTCCAATTTCTGTTTCAAGATTGAAGGGTTTTTCCATCTGAACTTTTATATTATGAGCAGCAAATTTTTCCTTTTCTGCTGAATTTTGGGTGAGCATGTCCTGCTCAGGCATATTGTTTTGGGATAAGTTTGGGTCGGCTCTGTTTTCTAGAGGTTTGCCCAAACTCTCTGTTGGAAGAAGTGGTTTGGATGTAGGTTTTACTGGAGGTTGTATTTCAGATACATCTTCCACTGTAACCTCTTTTTGGGGTCTTTTATCTGAGGACTCTGTTAAGACAGCTTTTTCATTGGATTTCTTGGGCTATTTGTTGTTTGCTTGTTTGGTATTCTCAGGTACATCTATGGTTCTACTTCTTAGTTTGTACTGTTTGTGTACTTCATAGACTGTTGTGTCATACCCTTCTCTGAAATCAAATGACTCACCAGATTTTGCCTAGAATTGTTTATAATCTTGTGCTTGTTGACAATCTTGGGTTTGTTGATCATCTTGTGTCAAGAATACTTGTTCTTCACTATCCAAATCCATTAAGTTGATGTGGGGATCCTCTATTTGTTCACTAGTGGTTGAGGCCTCTACATAATTTTCTTGAAATGGAGGTCTAATGTTCTGATCAGGACTAGTTCTCCCAACATTTGGGTTTTGGTTTTTCCTAAAATTTGGATTCCTAGTAGTGTTGCTTGTTTGTCCTTCCCAAGAGGACTTTCTCTCCATGGTCTCAACTCTATCTCCCAACCTCTCCATACCCTTCGTGATTGCATCTAGCTTTTGATCAAAGGTTGACGGTTCTTCTTTGAAAGTTATTCTCCTCTAATTTTTTGCTCTGGTTCTCTTGGCAATCAGGTTTGCCTCTACACTTACAGCTATATTCTGCATGTCTGCAAGACTTGGAGGTGCTCTTTCTCTTAGCTGATATGCCATGTCTGGGTCAAATCCATCAGGAAACTTGATCAAGGCTAGATCAGGAGGAGGTCTCAAGTTTTGAGGGATAGAATTATATACATTGTTGAACCTAGCACAATAGTCTTGAACTGTCTCTTGTGGTCCCCTCTTCAGATTATCATACTCCGTCAGTATGTGAAGGGGGTCTTTCTTCTTTTCCCACCTGTTTAAAAAACTTAGGTATAAGGCATCAGGATTGACTATAAAATTTGCAGCCAGAGACCTGAACCAATTCCTTACAAACCCTATCAAACTTTGTACAAAAATTTTCATTCTTACATCTTCATCATCAATCTCATAATTCTCAAAATAGTCCTGCATCCTCTTCGTGTGTTGCTGGGCAGTATAAGTGCCAGTCCCATCAAAGTAAGTGATTTTTCCTTGATAGTCTTGGGGCATTGCCCCCGGGTTTGCAGGCAGGACTAAAGGAGCATATCTAGCCATATTGGCAAGGATAAAAGGGGCACCAAGAAAGAGTGGGACAGCTGGGATAATAGGGATAACAGGGATAACAGGAGCCAGGTGTGCAGGGCATGGGGGAGTGGGGAAACTACCTTGGGAGGTGGATGAAGAGCTGGGATATGCTGGGGTGGGGTGAGGATGAACTGATGGTTTGACAGGAGTGGGAATATAGCTCTGCTGATTTGGCTTAGTATCTGAATCTGAGAGCTCCCTTAACTGTTCTTGCTTCTTTAGGATTTTGGGGATTAAATTGGGGTTTTCAAAGATAGTTGGGGGATTAGGGTCATGATTGGACCTAGTGAAACGAGATTTCTTCTTTGGAGCCAGCTTCTGAGTTTTTCTTTCCTTAACACCCTATGATAGGACTTTTAAACAGGAAGCTCACTTCTTTTTACTTGGTATTTGACCTAAGTCCCCAGCGGAGTCGCCATTGATGTTATCACTCAAGTTGTTCCCTGCTTCCTGAAGGGAATACGGCCGAGGTAACCACTGACCAATCTTGTAGCTACAGGTCCTAGCCTACCTGCAACCAGAGAGGGCTCTCTTCTTTATGTTTAGCTTTGTTTGATGAGTGTTTTAGACTAGTTATGATGCACTGTTTGTTTGAATTTGGTGGGTTGGTGAATTCCTTTAGAACTGAAGTATAGATTTACAGGACAGTTTGTTCCATTGGACAATGGAGTTGAGATATTTGTGCTTTTGAAAGTGGATTTGTGAAGACAGAGTGTTGTTGCAGAGAAAGTTAGGAATGTGTGAAACAATTTATCAAATTTGTTGGTGAAATTGGGGATTTAGTGAGTGAAAGGCAGTTAAGAATCTTTCACTATGCTAATGAAAAAAAACATGAAAGTATTGCTTAAGAGCAATTAAGAATTCTTAAACAGTATTTACCATGTTAGGATAAGTTTAGACATGAGCAATTAAGAATTCATATCCATGGCTAATCCAGCAGAAAACATATTTAGAAATAGAGATTGAGCATAGGGTGTTTGAAACAAATCCTAGGCCATTCTTTTTCTCTACTTACTAAGATTATGAAAACATAGGAGTTATGGAATAAACAGGAAACACATACACAGTTAAGAGAAACCTATTGATTCAGCAAATGACATAGGAATTCTGCAACAAAACAAAGCTTTACATATCCATCTTCAGACAGCGTTGGAACCAACAATCTCCATGAGCAATTTTTATTATCAAAAAGTCTTCAGTATACAACAGAGCTCTTCAGGAAGAATTGTATTACAACTGACCCTCAATGCGTTATCTGAGGGGATATATATACAAAAATAGGGTATAAAATATCTTAGTGGAGAGTTATGGTGCAATAAATTGCACCGCCAGCTCTCTTACAAAAAGTAAATGACAACATAAATATAGTTTTTAATGCTGAGGTAGCCGACATTCTTCTGTCAGACAGATTTGACTTTATGGCTCTGGAATGTAGGCCGTAGCAGTGCTTTTAATCCTGCGTTAATTGTAGCCTGCTTTTTGGGTGTATTGCTGAGTCATCTGTATGCTGCTTGCTGTACCTGTATGCTGATCTGCCTACTAACCTGTCTGCTGACCTGTATGCTGATCTTTCTCCAAAAAAGGCAAAAAGCAAAGTGGAATTATCTAGGCAAAATCTCCAACATTGCGTGCCACCAATCAGCTGGGGGTAGTTGATGTCTCCTCATTTTAACCACTGTCTCATCTGCCTCTGTATGTCTATAAAAGTTAGGAGGGACTTCGAACAGATGATTTATTTCATGTTCAATAAAGAACAGATTCTCCAGCTTGTCATAGAGGGTTTGCCCAGAGGGAGGGCCTACTTCTTCTGTGGAGCTGCTGGATGCTGTGATTTGGTTTTCAACATAATTGTTCATCCTTGTCATATACTGATTATATGACAGCAACTGTCCTGTGCCAGTCACTAGGCTTGGCAGTCCTTTGTCCTGTAAAATAGCCATTTTAGATCTGAATTCATCTATCTCAACCTTCATCTCCTGAAATTTCCTCTCCAATGTCTAAGAAAATTCCTTAATGTCAGTACCTTCTTGGCTGTGAGGATTGTATCTATTCTGCTAGCTATTTGTAGAGCAGCCAATTCTTCTTTAGTGCGGTTATTGAGAAAGTGAATCATTTTGGTGGCCTGCTCAGGCATTATTCCCAGGGCTGTCCTGGCTCTCTGAATCTCTACATGACCTATTTCTATTAGCTCCACTTGTTCAAAAATTGCTTGAATGGACCTCCATTGGTCCTATATAGATTGGTCAATTTTGGCCCAAATTATCTTCTTTATTTCTGCTAGGGTTTTGCCTAGCATCAACTCTTTTTCTAGAGTTTTCACTTTGGCCTCCAAGGCCTTTATTTCTCTTTGCTTATCTGCCACAATCATCTTTGATTTGTCATAACTGGCCTCCAGCTTGGCCAGTTTTTCCTTGGCAATATTTATTTATGTGACTTGATTTTCTAGGTCTTTAACAGCCTTCATCAATTCCTCCATTCCCATGCTGGATTCTGCTGCTGCTATTGCTTCCATTGTTGCTCCAGTTACTGATGTAGCTGTAGTAGGTGCTGGAGCAGTAGGAGGGGCTGCTATTGCTTGTGTTGGAGGGGCAGGTTCTAGGTTTGTTGAAGTTTGAGGAGGCTGGGAGGCTGATTCCCCTTGCTTGTCATGTAGAGCTTTCTCTAACTCTGCCTCTATTTGTAGTATCCTTTGGTTCATGACTAGGAGCAGCTCCATAGCATTATCCACCTGTTTTTCTTGTGCAATCTCTGCTGTGTCAGGATGGATGGTAGGAGGCAATTTTGCCTATTTCCTCAATGCAGCGATATCATCCTCTTTTTTCTTCATAAGGGCTCTAGCACCCTTTGGGTATTTTGGGTCATGTCCCAAATCAATAATTATGTCCTCCAAAGTCTTTATTCTGTTGTCTTTCGCCGAGGAGGACAACCTCTCCAAATCAAGCCGTCTGTTTGTGTTCTTTAGGGATTCTTTTAGCTGATGGGCTAGCATTGCCCTGTCAGCAAGTGTTGCATACACCATCTCCCCAGTTTGTTTGTGCAGCTCAATTTGATCCATGGGGTGTATGTCTTTAGCAAAGACCTCTAGATTTGTCCTGTAATAAACTGCTGTGGTCTTTGGATGTGGGACTTTGGGCTTTAGATGAGTGAAGATCATCTTTTCTTCCTTTAGATCAAAGGCATCCATCAATCTTTGCTTTTTGGCTGGGGTTGTGCTCAGGAATTGCTCATAGAGTTGCACCCTTAGCAACTCATTTTGTGCCTTGATCTCTTTGAAGCCCTCTTTAACTGTAGCTGGCTTTTTGCCCTGTTGTCTAGAGGAGGACACCTCCATAGTATGTTGTTGAGCCTGTTCTAGCTGAAATGAGCTAGTAGCAGTCTATTGGCTCGTTTGTTTTTCTTTGCTTTGGCTTTCTGCTAGCTCTTCACTTATGTCTCCTTCTTCTGCTTCAGGGTCTACCCTCGGCCTCTTGGCCTCTGGTTGCTGTGATGACCCTGTTGGAGGTGTGATTTCTTCTCTGTCCCTCTTTTTTCCTCTCTCATCATTGAGAGGAGTCTGCAAAACTGGGTTTTGAGTTTGTTCAGTTTGCAGGGGAGGAGCCTGTCCTGATTGCTGGTCCTTTGAAGTACTAGGCTACCCTGTTTCTACCTCTTGTTGTTCATCCATCTTCTCTTTTCCTTTTGTTGTGGTTGTTGCTGCTGGAGCCTGCTGGATGTCCTGTGCAGCTGGGGCAGTAGAGGTGCCTTCTCCTACTTGGACTGGTTGCTTGAACAGGACCTGTTGACAAGAGTCTAAGTCAAGAGTTTTTTCCAAGTCCTTTACATTCTGCTCCATTATTTCTTCCTGAGTCAATTCCTCTACTATTGATTCAGGCACCCATTCATCTTGATTGGCAAAGTGTTGTACTTGAGGGAGTGGGCAATGATTATAGGCTAGCAGCCTATATTTAACTCTCCTTGCACTGATGAAACCTTCAGGGTCATAAGGGACCCACCAGAAGCTTCTCTTGAATTTGAGCTGTTGTCCTAGTATTTGGTCAGCTTCTTGCCAACCATCTTTTTTGTTCATGGTAAATGGGCCTAAGTGGTCCCTGAAATTCAGGTTGGCTTTCTTCTTGGCACTGTGAAAGTGTGTTAGATCAAAGTTTATCAGTTGTCTATAGTACTCCAGGGCAAATAGCCTCATAGGGACATACTTTGGGAGCCTGTAGGGACAGAGCTCACAGCCATAAATTCTGATGACAGTGTGGTTTTGGTATAAGTACCAATCACCAATTATGTAGCTTCTGGATAGCTGCAAGATTTTTTGCATATCCTTGGACAATCTGATAGGGGGAGTCCTCTTTAAAAGGCATGTGACTAGATACACAAACTGATCAATGAAGTCATAGTATGAGTAAGGGGAATTCTAGACTTGGTGGAAGACTGAAGACCAGAAGATCAAAGACCTTCTCTCACCCTGTGAGTCTAGCTTCTTGATTGAGCACTGGAAGCAATCTATCTGGTAGTACAAGAATAAGTGATAGATGTATGAGGAATATTTGAATATTGCCTCCCTGTCCAACCTTGTCAATTGATCATGTATCTTATTGGCAATGTACTTGGCATAATTGTATTTCATAGCAGGGGGATTCATAAGGCTGTATGCAGAGAGCATGACCAACACAGTTAGATAAACATGCTTGTTTGTGGTGAACCCCAGCACAGAGGTCAGCATATCTACCAGTAGCTTGCCAACCTCATTGAAATCCGCATAGGAGGAAGGAGGTGGCCCAGAAGGTTGGCAGTGTGCCTTCATGAATTTCCTGGCTATGGCAGCAATGTCTGCACTAGAAAGTTTGGAGCCCTCATCTAGAAAATAGTTCATGGAGAAGGGGTATAGCAACTGGGTCTGCTTGTAGTTGAGCATCTGGTTGATGGAATCTGGGGTTATATAGAAGAGGATGCTCCCAGATGGAGACTTCGTGGCCCTGAGTTTCTGGTCATAGTTCTCTGCACATAGGTGGATAATTTCAGGAAAAATGTTCATAGAAGGCAGGAAGTAGGTGGGTAGATTAGATTGCCACACCCCATAGAGGTCACTGTTGTCCAAGTGACTGTTTCTTAATTGACAATACGTTTGCAAGTGGTTTCTCTCTGCCACAAAGTCTGTGATGAGGGCATCACTGTCCACTAGTGGTATAGCTTCTAGCTCTCTGTTAGGTGGATTTATAGGCAATACGTCCAGAGCAGCTGGAGTGGCCATTGTCTTGCTTTTGCTGGTGGTTTACTGTATTTCTTGATGTGAATGCTGAGTAATGGCTTACTGCTCTTTGTTTGCAGTGAGCAATTTTGCAGTGCAAGGAGGCTGTCATAGGCTTAATGAATCTGTGGGGCACTCTGTTTTGAGGAACTAGGGTGTTTTTGAGCTGGTTAGCTGGTTATTTGCAGAGAATTGCTTTAGCAGAGGTGAGGGAAATGTCAATTCAGTTCTTCTAGCCTGTGGCTTGGCTTTTTTAGTTACTTCTTGTGAAAAACTGGTAAATTTCACCGCGGGTCACGGGTTTCCTTGAGACTTTCGTCGTGCAGGAGTTTCAGAGGTTTTTTAGGTAGATTTTAGAGGTGAATTTCAACAATGTGGGTCCTTTAACTGAGTTGCTTAAGCAGGAAAACAGGATTACATGGAGAAGAGTGGACAAGAGAGGGTGCCTGCAGAAAAATACCTGGTTTTAATGGCGTACGAGGCGTTTGCACCGGTTGAATTGTCTGAATTGCAGGTAGTTGGGTTGGAAATGGTGGTGAAAACAAATTTGGCGGATAGCTTTTGCTTTTTGACTGTTGGAGGCTGAATTTCGCTTTCAGAGGAGCTCCGAGCGTCGTAGAAAATAATGCGAAATAACGGTTTTTTGACGCCTTTTTATGCATTTTTGGCATATTGGCGCCTTTTTGTGATGACGTCATCATGGGCCCAGGTACGGACAGGGTGACGTGGGTGCCCAAGTGGCACTGACACAGTGGCAGGGTGGACAGGGCGATGTGGTGGCCAGGGGTGACGTGGAGCATGGTGGCGGCAAGGAGGGGTGACGTCACGCTGACGGGGTGTGACGTGAGCGTGGAGGGTAGGGCGGTAAGCGGTCTCCCCGGCGGGCTCTTGGGCGGTAAGCGGTTTGGAGGGGGGGGGGCAGCGAACAGCCCGGGAGCCTGATGGCAGCAATACCGCCCATCCCTCGGACGCAAAAGGTCGGGCGGTTCTGGTTGAAGATCGACCGCCCACCGTAGGATGGGCGGGGCGGAAGATCTAACGGTGGGCGGCAATCTCAATGCGTCAGCGCTTTAATAGCGGGGGACCCACCCAATTATAAAATTAATGTTTAATAAATCGGGCGCGGGGTGGGTAGAAACCTTAGATTTTGCGGGTTTTATTGGTTTTATGGGTTTTATACACGCGTTTATATTTAAAAGTTTTTCATTTAAAAAACTTTATAATAAACGGGTTTAGGGTGGAGGAAAGGGGGAAAAGGGTTAATGAGGGCGGGGAAGTTGATTTTTTTGCCTTTTAACCATAGTTTGCCAACCCCATAGTTTTTTGGATGATTTGAGGGCTAATACTAACCCTTGGGGGGTTAATATTTCCCAAGGAAGGGATATTTAGCTATAGTGCTAAGGGGAGGGTATTTATAGATGTTCTTGGGAGATTTTCATTAGATTGTAATAAATTTAGGGGAAGTGGGGAGTTAGGGAGCTAGATAATATTTTAGTGATTAATATGGTTTGTGAGGTGAACGAAGGGGTAAAGCCAAGTTTTCATAAGTGAAACTTAACTTAGGAATTTTGAAGATAAATGAAAATGATGAAAAATGATGTTTTTACACAAGAAATGTGGCTTCTTTTCATGCTTGAACTCCATGGTTTGACCAAGTAGTTTGTGATGTATTGGAGTGGAACTGGACACCTGAGCAGATCTCAAGGCCCTTGGGAGTGTTAGTAAGAAATGATTTTTGGGGGAAACTGGGGAAGTTAGACATGCTTCCAATGCTTGTCCTCCACTCTTTGTTTTTGATGCCCACACCCTGATTGGCATAAGTTTTTGCACTTAATAGGCCAATTGGTGATGGCTCTCCATTTCTGCAACCTTGCACTTCTTACCCATCCTAGTAATCCTAACATTTTTTCTTCATAAAAGTGGGTGCACTTGAATTAGCAAACCCTGATTTTCCTCTTTTTCTTTTGACTGCCCTCCTATCTAAAATCTACCCTTATTTCTTCCAAGGCCCAAGATTAAGCAGTTGGGCACCTTTATTTCTCTACCTAGCTAGTCATCTGCCAAGCTTGAGCTGTTTGGTCAGGGAACATTCTCTATTCTGCAACAAGCAATTTAACCATGGCATGGTCCAGTTTAGGTTGTTGGGCCATCCATCAAGTGTGATTAGCAGCAGTACTTGGATAACATGACACTGCGAAATGAGCTTAGTAGTGGCATTTTGACTGGCCACTTTCCTGGTCTTTAGTTTGGGGTTCATTTTCACTTT
>APFE030515758.1:8695-38375 GCA_000404065.3 Pinus taeda
CATATGGGCGGAGTCTATTTTTAGACTGCCAGTCTAAATATAGAACAGTCGAATATTATTAGCTCTTAATAATATTTGGACTATAAACATTATCTTATCCTCTTGCAGCACTTCAATTCGAGCTACGGATATGGCACATGCAACTGCCATAAGGAAATACACTTTTCTTATGGGTTAGTTGAGCTATTCCATGAAGGACTTCAGTTAGAACTCAAGTGATTGAGTTTGGTGAAGTTGATTGAGGAGTTGATGGAGTTGTGTTCAGTTTGACTTAGTTGAACTAGTTGTATTTAGTCTAACTACCAAATACACTAGTGATGAGTGGTGTGAATTAATTATTAATTAATTCAGTAATTATTAGCTCATAAATCAACCAAAGAATACATTAGTTAACTCGGTGCATGGACAGTTCAATGGAGGCAAGTGTTAGAAGTGAGTGAAAGGGAAAGACAGTTGTCAATTGTGACTATAGTTGTGCATGAGATTTGCACAATCAGTGGATTGAGATTGCTAATGAGGATTTTGTAGTGAAACAGAAGGGAAATATGAGTTTGGATCAACCATTCTCATCTATTCTCAGCAGGGATTGCACAGTGGAGGCAGGCAACAGCGGAGGAGATTTGAACCGGTGATTGATTCAGATCTGAGCTATTTTGTGTGTAGCAGGTGGAGATAGTACTGAGTACTTGCAAGGAGTATTGTACTATGTATTGTTACATGTTCTCAATCAATATAATATACAGATAGTTGGGGTTTTTCAGCTGTATGCTTTTCCCGTGATATACTGTCCTGATATGTGTGATTGATGTTTCAATGTGCGCATGCGATTGTTTCTTTAATTCCGCAAATTGATGATCAACGTAGAGGAGGTTATGTATTATGTATGCATTCCGCAAATAGTGTATAATCAGGATAATCTCTGTGAATAAGTGTCATATTATTCAAAATTTCTACATTGACCTCCAAAATATGGTAAATATAAGAGTTTTTAAGATCCTAATCAATTAACTATTGATTAACTTGACAAGAAAATGTTGAATATTTGAAGACAATTAGTAAGAATTATTTTGAATATCTTAATGGAAATTATACAAGAGGCTTTTGAAGATATTAAGACAAACATGACACCAAAGGAACATTTAGAAGAGATGGAGAATGAAAGTACAAAAATATCTCTAGCCTCCTTACCATAAATTATCCTAATAAAAAAGAGGATAATTAGAACAAGAGGATAGAATCCTAGACATGTCAAGATAACATGTCACCACATCAAGGGAACAAGAGGATCGAGTACCGAACAAATGGGTTTTTTTCACACCAAAATGCATGAAATCAAGACCTTAGCACCAAACCTAGGAATTACTTCATTCCAAACATAGATATGATGAAGTTTGAGTTTGAGGATAATGATCACATGACATGGGTATTCCAAATGGAACAATTATTTATCCCCACCAAGTGTTGATTCTACAAAAGGTAATGATTACATATTTATATTTATGATTTGATCAACTTGTGTGGTACTTATGGCTTTGTAACTACAAAAAGGAATTTTGTCTAATGGTCCATATTTCCTACAGAAATGATATCACATTATGGATATTGTTTGAGTGCTACCTTCTTTATTCAATTCATAAATATTTTTCAAAAGGGTTTAGTTACAAATTTGATTCAACAAATTATAAAGTTAAGTGTTAAAGTGAAATATATTCCAAAAGATAATTGGTGATCCTTTTATGGGTACAGTAAAAGATAACATTCATCATGAGGTACATCTCTTTGAGAACAAATCCTTAGATAATGTTTTCACTGTCACAAAGATAATTGAAGATAATAATATGCCTACCATAAGGTTTCGACGAGTACTTGTATCACACTACTTCCTCTCTTAAACTCACTCAACAAATAAAGTTGACACCTCTATAAATGGTTAAAGGAATATGAAAGGGTTTATGTTTCAATTTCATAGAAAGTATGGGAAAGGGCATAAGTATGACAAGAAAAAAAATCCTTTACATAGACTGTGAAGATGAATAAGAACAAGAATTAGAACATTTCTCAAGGTCCAAAACCAGCAAATCATATTCCCACTGTATATTTCAATCCTCTAATAAGCATTAGCACTCTACAAACTCTCAAGATAGAAGATTAAATTATATATATTTTTAAATTTATATAGGCTTGAAAATGATGCTTCGTTCATTATTTGTATTCATATCTAACTAAAACATGTCCCCATGTATTAGTGGTACTGTTAGTTTACTTTAACTTGTCACTTTAGTAGTTAGGTCAAATTGTTATAATATTAGCATTAAGATGGAAATTTTAATGGATTATAATCAAAAGAATATTTTTAAACTTTCAATATATTAAAATTATTTATATATGAAGTAGCGTTTTCTCAGGAAAATAAATTATATATATATATATAGTATATATATATATATATATATATATATATATATATATATATATATATAGTTTTTAATAAGTCATATTCTCATTATAATTAGTATTGCAATTGATTTCTTGTTTTGGCATTCGTTTGTTCTACTCTCTTTCACTAAAAAAACCAAAAAATCTATCTAAAAGTTACATATGTTGATAATTATTGATGTCAAAATCTATCCAAATAAAAGAGAAAATTACATACTCAAATAGCATATTTTGAGACCTTTCTAATGATATATGGAACTCCCTCTAATTCAATGGGAATGAGGAGATATGAAATATTTTTCAAGATGTCCCAACCAAAGTACAAGTAATCCCCATTTGGATACCCTATCTATGAAGGCATTTTTAATCCAATTACCTAGTTCAAATGGGAGCACAAGATATATTGTTGGAAATCATATTTAAATGGGAGCATGAGATATATATGAAATTCCTTCTACCTCCTCATGGTTGAGGAGAAATGAATTTTTGAATATTCATTATACATTTTTCCAATTGCACCAATCAACCCAACCATTGTACAAGTCTACGCTTAGCCAACATCCAAACGCACTATAAATAGCCGTGGGAAGGAGCACTTCTAACCACTTGACTAAAGCATTTGGTTTTGTGTTTAGGAGAGGGAAGGAGTAGGTCCGAATTCCATATCTCATGAACTGAGAATAAGTGAATTGAAGCCCACTTGAAGAAGGCTAGCTTTCTATGGAAGGGTTTTGGCACATCTTTTGAAGGGTTTTTGGCATTGATCTAGGGAATATTTTCTAGTTGGTTTGAGTTATTTTTTAGGGTCAATTACATGTGTCTTTGGAGGCTGAGTAGGCCAAGTTCAAGTGAGGAGAAGACCTAACTTCAAACCTATCTTGAGGGTTGAATTTTATCCCTGTAGAGGTCGAGTTTCAGGCTTTCCTTAAGGCTGAGTTGCAATTCTAATTTGAGGGTTGAGTATTTTTGTTTGAAGGCTAAGTTTCAAGGGACAAGTTATATTGTTTAAAGGTCTTGTTTCAAGGATGGGTTATTCTATTTGAAGATCTAACTCATGCTTGATGTGAAGGCCAAGTCCTAGTGTGTTGAATACCAAGTTCAAGCCTCATTTGAAGTCCAAGTTTTGGCACATTGAATGTTGAGTTTATGTTGTTGAAAAGTGTAACTAGTTTTGGTCTTCATAATGACATGTAATTGTATTTTTACATAAATATATGAAAAGAACAAAAATAAAATTATTGTAATGCTTGCATCATGGGTTTCATGAGCAAGATATTTTATTTTTGAGTCGAGACTTTAGGAATTTTCATCTAGTCATAAAATAATAAGAGTCATTGTCATGTAATGAAATCATGTTACACTTTGTGAAGAGTCACACTTGTCTATGTGAATTCATCCTCCAAGACCTTGTCACTAGACCTCTTCAAGTTTACCTACAAGTAATCATGTCATCCTAAAGACATGAAGCAACGTGTATATATAGCAGCACTCGGCCTTAGATGGAGGCAAACAATTCGGTGAAGAAGAGCCTACAACCACAAGTGCGAAGAAGGACTAGAAAAGAGAAGCAAAGGACAAAAGAAGGATAGTTAAGGAAGGGATACTTCTAGGAAGTTTGACTTAGGGCTTGTATACTCTCCCACATGTGAAGGTAGCAGATCCAAACGCATATAAAAGGTCGAAGAACTTGATGTTCAATTCATGTAACCTTGTTTGGGTAAGGGATATTGCAATATGAAGCCAAGTAGGAGTGTTATAGGACTCTCTCTATTAAAGAGACTAATCAAGGAGCAAAGCTTATTCTAGGGTTTTTGGAATAGGGTTAACCTAAGAGACTGAGATTCTCTAGGATAGCCAAGAAGAGATTGAGATTCTCTAGGAAGCCAAGAAGAGCAGTTCGAGATTCTAAAAGGAAGCCGAGGAAGGAAGAACATCAACGAGGCTAGTGACTTGGTCTTGGGATGACTCTAGTGTTAAGGGTCTTTTACATAGTATTCGTATTCGTCAATTGAAGATCTATAAGAAGATTTTTTTATTGGGTTTTCCTCTCAAAGAGTGAGAGGTTTTGGCCCTGGCTAACAAGCCTACATACTGTGTCACTTGTCTTCTATTTTTTATTTGGTAATTGTCTTGATGAAAAGAACACAATAATAACATAATGAAGAGAAGATCATAATGAAGATAAGTAAAAGTATATCACAAGCAATTATCAAGAAGAGAAATATCCTAAATTTCGATGCACTAGATTTCTCAGTATGGTATTGGATCTTAGGTGCTAAATTCAAGAAGGGGCATCTAATCAAGAAGACACACAAGAATCAAGTTTCAAAGAAGCAGAAAATCAAGTCAAAGGACACCAAGCAAAGACCAAGATCTTTATCATACCGAAACCCTATATTGAATAAATATACTTTAGCAAGAAGTCTTGAAATCACATTCAAGAATGATCGTGAAGCAAACTCTCTGTCAATATTTCAAGGATTAATATTCTATCAACATCAATATTAAGGAGGAATTAATCATAAAATACTCAAGTAATTTTATTAGTTCATCTGATACTATCAAAATGTCTTTTTGCAAGGAAAGCAACAAATTTGTTGGGGCTGCAAACTTCCTTGCACGGAAGAAAATAACAGACCTAAATCTCATTGAAAATGAAGTCATGGACCACATAAAAGGGTCAATAACTCAACCTCCCAAAGATGATACTCAAGCACATTCTAGATTAATTAAGGGAGAAGAGAGAGCCCAGAGGATTCGTATAGAATCCATCAAAGACTCTCTCATCCCATATGTATCAAAATAAGACAATGAAAAAGCTATATATGATAAATTTGTAGAGTTATTTTCTGTAAGTATTGCTAGAGAAGTAATATCTCTAAGGAAAGAACTATACAAATTGAACATATCTAGGGAAGAAGGAATAGCCACATATTTTGTGAGGATTTATTAAATAAGAGATCAACTCCAAGATCTAGGTGAAATAATGTCTGACAAAAAAATGACCATTGTAGTACTAAATGCACTACCAGAGGAATGGGGAAACTTCACTTCAAGCATCTATCGGAAGAAATAAGCCACTCATTTTCAAGATCTATGGTTGAAACCAGACAAAAGGCAAAATCGGATGTAGAAACAAATGAGCAGAATCAAGCATATGCTGCTATGTCAAGAAGAAAAGGAAAATTTGGAAAAATTGTTCCTCAAAAGAAGAAGAAGAAGAACATGGATAAATTACAATGTTTTGGATGTCAATAATATGGGCATTATCGAAGAGATTTTCCTAAGATTAAAAGGGACAATAACAAGAGTAATAAGGAAGAATCCCATATTACCGAAGAAGTAGAAGAGCCCGAGGCAAAGAATCCTAAGGAGGAAGTGAAATATCTCTACTATGACTAAGAGAATCTCCTTCACTAAAAAGGTACTCTTATGTTGTGTAAATTATAGGTAGGAATCTTTAAAAATAAGATAAGATGCATCATATTAGAGAATGGAATCATGGTATAAGCATTAGTAGTAAGATTTCATGACATATGTAACATGACGGATGTCTCGAACAAAACCTATGGAAGTAAAATATATAGGAAATAGCTCTTGAAAACCTCATTGAAATATCAAGTGATATTTATGAAAAAGGAAGAAGTTTTCTAGGAAAAAGGGTTATCATACATATGTTAAAAGGGAACATTTGCAAGATAGGTTATGCAAGATCCTCAAGATTCTATGATGGAATCTTATTTGTAAGATTCACCGATCAAGAGGAAAAGTAAGTGCTTCTTCAAGAATTCCATTCCTGTGGAATTCATAGAATGATGGTATGATAACATGACAGTGAAGAAAATCCCTTCATTCAAAATGAAACTGTTGTAGGAAGTCTAGATGATCCAAAATAAAGATGAGGTATGTATGCTCACATTTGTATTATGGAATTCATGTCATATGGTTGCAGACAATAGGAATCGCTAAGGCATGATCAAAGAAAGAATATCCTTTGTATCTCCTCCTTCAAAGGAATGCAAGAATGCATAAGTCAAGTATTTATTAGATGAAATCAACATAATATGTCCTCATATGAAGTATGAGGTGGATGATTACAACTGAGGAACTCTGAAGCTCCCGAGAATGAAATGTGTGAAGAAAGGAAGGAAGAGATCATGAAACTATGCAACTATGGTAAAGAAAATCAACATCCGAAAGGCCAAGAAGATTTGACTATGTATCTCCCAGAAATATATGAAGACTCTTATGGAAGTATGGAAAAATATGGAGGCCCTTGAAAATACATATCTTTAGGAGATGTGTCAATATACATGCAGGATGTTGATGTCTACAAGGACATGTCATGATAAAATACCGTCACAAGGTAATTATGATTTAAGTGTTCATTTCTTATTTATGAACTAGTATATGGATGGGCTTATGCAAGGCTGCTGAAGGGAATAATTGTGGATGTCTTCCAAGAGAACCATGTATAAGGATGTAATATCCTTCCAAAGAAGAAAACATGAGGAAGGCAACATAACATGAAGAAAGGCCAGATGTAATCTGATTAATCACTTTTTAATTAAAGGAATGATGAAATGACTGACTCATGGATAAAAGTGATGAATGGTATGTGCCCTATGAATAATTCCCAAAAGATGAAGACTTTGTGACAAAGAAATTCATGACATCAAAGGAAGGAGTTCTTCAAGCAGCTAGTTGTCCCATCATCTCCACCCAAGGAGCTATTGTAGGTCCCTATTTTTAGAGGGAACCTGGAAAGTTTCTTATTGGGAATAAACTTGGAAATTCCTAAGCTAATATGGAGCCTAGGTACATTCCTTATGCATGAATGATTAAACTCCTTTATTTGAATAGATATGTCCTCCCTAATTAAGAGGGAGAGATAGACACATCATTCTAGTATTCACCTCGGAAGATTGAATGAGAGGATTAGGTAATCATTTGGCATCTGATACTCTTTGAGGATGAGATAGGGCATCCAAGATAATAGTAATCATGGAGGAACGATATTCTTTGAGGACTGGGAATCCAAGATAAGAATAGTCCTGATGGAACACACCCTGAGAACTCGAGTGGGGTATGTTTCGAGAGAGACAATGATGAAAGTGTCTATAAATCATTGGTCTCGCCAGCATTGAGCTCAGATCTTGTGGAGAGAAAAAAATTTTAGTCAAGGCCTTTCTATGTGAAAATTTTGGTTGATATGATGATAAACAAATGGGTTACCAATTTGATTCTTTGTATGAGAAATTCTTCAGATTGAGAATGACCAAGTACTATTATGAATACCTCCCTAGTTAAGAGGGAGCATTGAAAAGTATAACTAGGTTTGGTCTTCATAATGACATGTAATTGTATTTTTATGTTAAGAGAAGAAAAGAATAAAAATAAAATTATTGTAATGCTTACATCATGGGTTTCATGAGTAAGAGATTTTATTTTTGAGCCAAGGCTCCCATTGAGAGCCTTTAGGAATTTTGTCATATAGTCATAAAATAATAAAAGATTCATTGTTATGTAATGAATTCATGTTACACTTTGTAAAGAGTCACACTTGCCTATGTAAATTCATCCTCCAAGACCTTGTCACTAGCCCTCTTCAAGTCAACCTACAACAAATGAAGAAACCTAGAAGATCATGTCATCCCTCCCTCAAGTAATCATGTTGGCCTAAATACACAAGGCAACGTGTATATATAGCAGCACTCTGCTTCATTTGGAGGCAATAAATTTGGTGAAGAAGAGCCTACAATCATAAGTGCGAAGAAGGACTAGAAAAGAGAAGTGAAGGACAAAAGTGTTGAATAATCAAGGAAAATTAGGTGTGGTGTGATTCTTCTTGACTTGATAACAATTTGTGGAGTTTTTTTAATTTTCTCGTTAGATTAATCTTCTTCTTATTATTATTAGTTCATGTGTGTATACTCCATCAAATTGCTACCAAAAACATAAGAACAAGAACACAAGATGTTGGCTCTCTGCCAGGGCCAAAACCTCTCTTCTCTTGGGAGGAAAACCCTTTAGTAAGTTTCTCTTATTGAAGCTTTTATTGATTAATTCCAAACCCTAGACCCTTGACTAGAGTGTCCTCCAAGCACAAGTCAATTCCTTTCTCCTTTCTTCACTTTGTTCCCCGACACTTCCTTCTTCCAACACTTCGTTCTTTTTTCAACTGTTGGTACACCTTGTTGCACTTGCTCTAGATGAGATGCTTCTCTTCTATATTTATATATATCTTTCACTTATGTAGACACTTTCCTTCAAATGAAATCCTTCTTGAGATGCAGGTGTAGGCTGAAGTGATTGTACAAAAGCCCTAGATTCTCTCACATGTGGGAGGTTTGCTTGATGTTGTATACCCTTCTTTCCTTCACTTGAGTACCCTTCTTCTACGCTTGAGTAGGAGGGGTAGGCCTATATTTAGATGCAAACAAAGAGATATAGATGACTATGAGTTGCTATTGTCATAACTGCAGTGACAACCATTTGTTTCCTCGTACGTGTGACTACAACTGCCTTAGAACATACCTCTTAAACTCAGTTGTGTACCCTTCTTCCTCATTGCACTTCAGACCCTTTTCCTTCTCTCTTTTCCACCCTTTTCTAGTCCCTTTACTTTTTTTATTTAAGAGAGGATTTCTTTTCATTATGATGGAGTGGAAAACCTCTATATATAGAGGATTTTCCCTCATTTTAGGCCGACTAGCAGCCCGACTTGCTATCTTTGCTTTGGATGGATTCTTTAGAGTCATCTTTGCTTTGGAGGAGACTTGAATTTTCTTGGAGGGTTATTCTTTGACTCTTATACAAACATATACATGGATTAACATGGCCTTAAGGTCTTAAAAAAATTATTTTTACCATTTGACTCACCTATAACACTTTAACATGTGCTAGACCTATTTCAATGAGCAAGAAACTCATTGAAATATATTATAAAAATAATATTTCTTTTCTTGAATAGATACATATATCAAAAGTACATTTATGAAGAATGAACCTAGTTACATTTCCTTCAATGCTCCCTCTTAGCTAGGGAGGTATTCATACAATATTACAAGGGGTTTGGCTATGTTTCAATCTTGAATAATTCACATAAGAGAAACCAGATTGGAAATCTATCTATTATAGCATCATGGTAAGCAACATTGTTTCCACAGTAAGGCCTTGATTGAAAGCTCTATCTTTCAATATATCAGAGTACAATGTTGGTGATACCAATTACTTATAGACACCTTAGTCATGTCTCTCAAGGTACATACCCACTCGGGTGTTCACTGAGTATGACCTTCTAGGACTATTCTTATCTTGGGTTCCTAGCCGTTAAATAATATCGTTCCTCTTGCCTACTCTTGTCTTGGATTCCCTACATATCCTCAAAGAGTATCGAAATCCATATTATTACCCAATCCTCCCATTCTGTCTTCCCAAGTGAATACAAGAATGTTGTGTCTATCACTTCCTCTTAATTAAGGAAGACATGCCAAAGTGTCCTCTGACAAGGTACTTGTCCAAGTTCCTTTGTAATTGGGAACTTGTTATAACTCCCTCTTAGCTAGGGAATTTTCCATTCATCAGCAACTTCTTCTTCGTGGGTCCTCCAACTGCTTGATCTCCTTTCTTCCTTTGATGTCATGAAGTATTTGTTCGAACTTCTTCTTGGTAGAGCACCATCCATCGATCACTTTCCTTCCTGGATTGTAATGTCAATGCTTCCTTCATGGAAAGTGGCCTTCTTGTCATATATCAGGTTTTCTTGTTATCTGGTTATTCCTTGTCATCTTGTATAAGCTTCAGACTACTCTTCACAGGGATGCTCCTTTGTACTTTCTTGTTCCCATGCTTTGATCTAGTAGTCCTTCATGACTTCATCCTGATATTGCTTCAATATTAAATGGTGCTTTTGTTGGATGGCTTCTTCATCATGACATCTTCGTAGAGTAGAATCAGTTATCTACACCTTTCATATCTCCAAGGCCTTCATAGGTGTCAAGGGTCCTTTGATCTTTTCCTTTCTTAGTCATAGGTGTCCTGCCTTTTTTTGGGATGTGTCTTCAATGTATCTTTGTCAGATAGTGATTCTTTGGGATCATGGTGTTCTTCATATGCTTGATCTCTTTCTTCAGTTGCTTCTTCTTGGATAGATTAGTCAACCACCTTATGCTCCTTGTGGGAGAACTTCTTCATTGCTTGCGTCTTGGACTAGTCAGCATTCCTTTTTCACTTGCTTCTTAGTCAGCAAACTTATACTCCTTATGTGAGTAATTCTTTTTGTTGACCTTCATTGCATTGTAGTAAATTCCTTCAAGAATGTCATTGGTGAAAGAGATTCCTTCATACTTGATCATGTCATAGAACTATTCCCATGACTCAATAATATACATATAATAATATTACTAAAATTTGATGCATACATACCTCATCTTGATTCTCTTTTGATCATCTTAGCTTCAATTGGTTGTCCTTGATGTGGCCCTTCTTGCTTCATCTTAGCTTTCCTGCATATCATCTTTTTTCTTGAATCCCATGAATGGGATTCCCAATGAGACATCTTCTTTTGTTTATGAATATTATTTTGTTCATGAATCTTCTTTTGAAGATCCCATCATAGGATCTTGAAGACCCTTACCCTGCATATTTTTCTTTCCTTTTCATGATGGTGGTATTCTAAGATTCTTAATCATGATCAAATTTCTTTCATTGTGGATGAGGTCCTATTCTAGGTATGATCCTTCAACATGAATATCTTGAGCTATATCTACCATGCTCCTATATTCTAGAAAATATTTCTAAACATGCATTTTGTTCTATTATAAATGCTCCTTCTACATTAGTATTTTAAACTCTATGTACATCATGCTTCTAGATTCTAGAAGATGTTTCTATCCATGGAATTTTATTCTATTCCTGCATGCTCCTATACTACTTAGAACTTTGAAAGAAGAATTTAATAAGTAGACTTAGTCATAGTAGATATCTCGAGGATCTTCCTTCTTTTGCTTCTTGTCTTCTTCTTTCATTTCTTGAGTCACATGAGCTTCTTCCCTTTTTCTTTTTTTGTTGTTGGCCTTCTTTAGTTTAGGACAATTCCTTTTGTAGTGTCCATATTCTTGTCATCCATAGCATTGGATTTTTGAAATATCTTTGTTCTTTGTTCTTCATCGACCAAATTTGCCAAATTTTCCCTTTCTCTTGGCCATGGTAGAAATTGGTTTCTCCTTTGATCCTGCATCCTCTTTTGATTTGAGTCTTGTTTCCTCTATCTTGCAGAGATACCACATTTCACTTAGTGGGGTGGCTTCCTTCCTTGCATATATGCTTGATGTGAAGTTTCCCCATTCCTCAGGTAGATCATTGAGTACTACAGTTGTCATTTATCTGTCAGATATGACTTCCCCTATCTCTTGAAGTTGATCCCTCGTCTCAAAGATATTCATGTAGGCATTTATTCCTTCCTTTGATATATTCATATTGTACAATTAATTTCATAGAGATATCACCTCTCCAGCTGTGCTTACCGAGAATAGCTCTACTAGTTTATCATAGATTTCTTTTGATGATTCGAGTTTGGAGACATAAGGAATGAGAGAGTCTTTGATGGATTCTATTAGAATCCTTTGAGATCTTGTCTCATACTTATTATACTTGGATAAGGCTTGAGTTTGTTCCTTAGCAGGGATAGCGATATTCCCTTTGATGTGTTCTAGAATTTCATTCTCCTTGAGAAGTAAATCAATCATCTTCTTCCATGCAAGAAAGTTATTGGTCCCTACCAATCTGTTGCTTTCCTTGCAAAAAGACATTGATGTATATTTAGAAGGGGACATATACTTACTTGATATATTTTGAGATGTAGTTGACTTGCTTTCTCCTTGAAGACTTTATGGCTTGCCTTCCTTAGATCTTGATGTTCTTCAAGTTGCTTTCTCCAAGCAGGCTTGCTTGATGATGAGATTTGCTTGATGACTTGTAGCTTTATGTAGGTCCTTCTTTGATCTTCTCTTCTTGTAGGTGCCTTTGTGTAAGGCTCTTCTTCTTGATTTGTAGTCTTTCTTGATGAAAGATAGATGGTATACCTTATTGTCCTTGACGTGATAGAGACTTCTTGGCTAGATGCTTCAATTTTTGTAGATGTTCTTCATTCATGAGTGTTCTTGAGATGTCATTTCCTTGATGTGTCACCTTAGCTCTGATACCATGTTGAAGAATCAAGGGAAATTAGGTGTGGCATGATTCTACTTAACTTGATAAAAATTTGTGGATTCTTTTTAATTTTTTTGTTAGCTTAATCTTCTTCTTATTATTATTAATGCATGTCTGTGTACTTCATCAAATTGCTACCAAAAACATAAGAACAAGAACACAAGATGTTGGCTCTCTGCCAGGGCCAAAACCTCTCTTCTCTTGAGAGGAAAAATCTTTAGTAATTTTCTCTTATTGAAGCTTTTTATTGATCAATTCCGAACCCTAGACCCTTGACTAGAATTTCCTTCGAGCACAAGTCAAGTCCTTTCTCCTTTCTGCACTTTGTTCCGCAACACTTCCTTCTTTTGGCTCTTTGTCCTCCTCATTCCGCCACTTCATTCTTCTTTCAACTGTTGGTACACATTGTTGCACTTGATCTAGATGAGATGATTATCTTCTATACTTATAGATATCTTTCACTTATGTAGACACTTTCCTTCAAATTAAATCATTCTTGAAATGTAGGTGTAGACAGAAGTGACTATACAACAGCCCTAGATTCTCGCACGTGTGGGAGGTTTACTTGATTTTGTATACCCTTCTCTCCTTCACTTGAGTACCCTTCTTCTACGCTTGAGTAGGAGGCCTTGTAGGCCTAGAATTATCCCCAAACAAAGAGAGATAGATGACTGTGAATTTCTATTGTCATAACTGTAGTGACAACCTTTTGTTTCCTCGCATGTGTGACTACAGCTGTCCTAGAACAGAACTCTTCCTCGCTACACTTGGAGACCCTTTTCCTTCACTCTTTTCCACCCTTTTCTAGTCCCTTTACTTCATTGGTTTTAGAGAGGATTGATTTTTTTAATGATGGAGTGGACAACCTCTATATATAGAGGATTGTCCCTCCTTTTAGGTTGACTAGCAGGCCGACTTACTATTTGTAGGCCAGCTTGCTATCTTTGCTTTGGATGGCTTCTTTGGAGATGTATTTGCTTTGGAGGAGACTTGACTTGCCTGGAGGATTATTCTTTGACTCTTATACAAAAATATACATGGAGTAACATGACCTTAAGGTATTCAACATTTTCTTTTGACCATTTGACTCACCTATAACACTTTAACATGTGCTAGACCTATTTCATTGAGAAAGAAACTCATTGACATATATTATAAAAATAAAATTCCTTTTCTTCAATAAATACAAATATCAAAATTACATTTATGAAGACCAAACCTAGTTACATTTCCATCAATAAAATAAGGGTAGTGAACAAAGGGATACTTTTGAGAAGTCTGATTTAGGGCTTGTATACTCTCCCACGTGTGAAGGTAGCAGATTTGAAGGCATATAGAAGGTTGAAAAACTTGTTGCTGCATTGAGGTGAACTTGTTTGGGTAAGGGATCTTGCAAGAGGAAGCCAAGTAAGATTACTATAGTTCTCTCTCTATTGAAGAGACTAATCAAGGAGTGAAGATTATTCTAGGGTTTCTGGAATAGGGTTAACCTAAGAGACCAAGATTCTCTAGGATAGCCAAGAAGAGCAGTGTGAACGAGAAGAGACTGAGATTATCTAGGAAGCTGAGAAGAGTAGTTCAAGATTATAAAAGGAATCCGAGAAAGGAAGAACATCAAGGAGGCTACTGACTTGGTATTGGGAGGACTCTAGTGTCAAGGCTGGTTTTCATAGTATTGGTATTCGTCAATTGAATATCTATAAGAATAATTTCTGAGTGGCTATTCCTCTCAAAGAGTGAGATGTTTTGGCCCTGGCTAAAAAGCATACATACCATGTCACTTGTCTTCTATTTTTTATTTGGTAATTGTCTTGATGAAAAGAACACAATAATAACATAACGAAGAGAAGATCATAATTCAAGAAGTAAAAGTATATCACAAGCAATTATCAAGAAGAGACATCTCCTAACTTTCGATGCCCTAGATTTCTCAACATAGGTTGGGGCCTACAATCATTGTAAGTTGGTGCTCACTAAGGATTGGTGTTATCATCTTCTTGATAGGTTGAAGCCTACAACTTTTGCAAGTTGGTGATTACAGAGGATTGGTGTCCTCACAAAATAATGTAATAAATTAAAGATTGTTTTCAAGTGTTTCTTCTTCAAATTTTGATTTTCACTTTAATCATTATGTTTATACATTATGGATGCTTGATTATGTTGTTATTGGGTTAAATGATCCTCGTGTGTTTTGTCACATGGACTAACAACCTCTCGTGGATACTTACTCTGAGAATTGTAGGGGATATTAATGCCTATGGGTGATGGTCTAACAATAATCGTGATTCCAAGAAGTGGTATCAGAGAAATATATATCTAGTTCAAAACTCACCCAGTTCGTGTTGGGTGGAGATTGTAGGACATTGGGTCCACTACTCCCTGTGTGCTTTTGACATAGACTAACCAAGTTACCTCTCGTGGATCCTAGCTCTGGAAATTGTGGTAGAGAGAAATGCCTATGAGTTTCGGTCTAACAAAAATCATGATTCCAACAAATTATGTGATTTCAAATCAATTTCAAGATCAACTAAGTGAAATTTTCAAAAACGTAATGAAATATTGATTCACCCCCTGAGGATTTCCAACAATTAGTATCATAACAAGCTTCTCCAAGAATAGTCTAATCGTAAGAAGAATATTGTACAGGGTGATAGAGGTGGATATTGGTGGCCACTCACCTATTCCACTTGGACCCCCACCTTTTTTTCTTTCAATTTCCTTAATGGTAGCACAATTTACTATTTTTGGCAGTTTTTTGAGTCCTAAACTTTTGAAGCCGTTTGGAGGCCCTAAACGATGTTTTTTTGGAGAAAGGGAAAAATTATAAATTGAAACATGTATTCTCAATTGAAAATTTTAATTCTAGGATAGATCATTCTAACAAGGTATCGTACGCGTCAAACAGAGATCATATGCCAAAGTTACGACCCCGGGAAGTTGATGTACCATTTTACCCCAACGATGCCCAAAGACTTTTGGCACATCTCCTAGGGTTAGGTTTTTGGATTTTTATGGTTTCCCATTGTTTCTAAATAATAAATAGCCCTTTAATCCTCATTGTAACATAGTTCAAAAGGCATGTAACTTCCACATCTCTTCTCAGAGATAAGCTATCATCGTCCGAGCTAGTTTATTTCCATTCTGCATGTAAACAGTTTTCAGTACTTTGTTATTAATGAATTGAATTTTTGTTTTCATTGTATCTCTGTGTTTATATTTATATATTATTTCATTTTGTTTCTTCATAAATCTGGATCACGGGGGCCATGGCCAGTGGATAGACATCAATCAAAATTCCTTTCTTTGATGGAACACAGTTTGTATTTTGGAAGATAAGAATAAGAATAAACTTGATGTCTCTTGCCGTTGAAGTTTGGAAGTATTTTATAGATGGATATAAGATCACATCCCCTCGTCCAACTAATCAATATAGGAGAAAGGTTTATGTCTCCAATGAAAAAGATATGAACTCCATTTTAAGTGGCTTGTCAAATTTAGAGTTTGTTAAAGTTATGTAGTGTGAATCAATTAAAGAGATGTAGGACAAGCTTGTAAGTAACTATGAAGGATATGAAAAAGTAAAGAAGGAAAAGTTGCTTTAGAGTTTTTGGAGAAAAATTGAAATCCTGAAAATGAATGATGAAGAATATGTCGTTGCTTATTTTCTTCAACTAGATAAAGTGGTTAATTCTCTCAAAGAATTGGTGAAGGATTTAAAGAAACAACAGTTGTTCAAAAAATTATGAGGTTTTCCTCTTTGTTTTGGTGCCAAAGTATCTACCATAGAAGAATTAAGACATTTGGAGAATCTGAAAATGGACAAGCTTCATGGAATTCATACTGCATATGAAAGGAGGATAGGAAACTCATCACATAAGGAAGCAACATTTAAAGCATCTAAGAAGTCAAGAAATTGAAAGTATGGTGATTGTTCTAGTGATGAATCCAATACATAAGTGGCTCAATTAGTCATAAAACTAAAGAGAATCCACATTAAATGGTAAGTTACCTCTAATCTATTTTAATTGTGGTAAGTGTTGATAAATCTAGGGCAATGTAATTAGATGATTTCTATTCTATTAGTGATTGTTTGTGAATGCTTTTTACTTATTTAGATCAAGATCTTCTTCATGTTAGATTATTAGTATTATTCTTCATCAAACAGTAACTAATGCATGAACATAAATAGAAAAGGGACACAAAATGTAGGCTATCTTCCAGGGCCAAAACCTCTCACTCTTTGAGAAGAAAATCTGCACAAATTCTTCTTATAGAGATTCCAATTGACGAATACCAAGACCAAGACCCTTGACCTAGTAGCTACTCCAAGACCAAGACACACACGTTCTCTTGGTAGTCCTCTTTTTTGTTCCTCTTCCACCAAGATCTTCATCATTGTTTGGATACTGAGATATGCCTTTCCACTGAGATCTTTTATTCTTGACATCGATATATTCACCATTTCCTTGACACCGAGATATTCACCACTGCTTTGACACAGAGATCTTCACCACAGAGATAATACAAATTGTAGTCACAATGAAATATTATGTTATCAATGATATCTTACTACACCGACACAAAGGTATACTTCATCGTTCCTTCACCGAGTCCATTTTCTTTGATGATTATAATAGAGGTCGAACCATAGAATCTTCACAATTGTTGTTCTTACGCAAGCATAGAGAGGCTTCTAAATTTCTTACTGCAATGGTATCCGAATTTACTTGACTATCACTGTCATATGAATCTCTGAAATATCCATGCCTTACTTATTGTGATCATCCCTACATAAAACATGTTGATCCTTCCTTACCCATCGAACTTGTCCACCTCTTGTTCAACTGAAAAATTAATTGAATTGTTGATTGTATCTTTTCGCTGAAAACTTGAGAGGGATCTGAGTTATGAACTAAGGAAATGCAAAGTGTCTACACACCTTTATATAGTTGTTGGTTCGTATGAATAATCCAACATGTAATTTTGAATAGATGTGTCTCCACAGGGTGAGCCGACATGAGTTTTCTTTTCTTTTTGAGGCTGAGTTCAAGAGCAGAACTAGTGCTTGTAGTTGAAGGGATTTCTAGATATATTATAGACTCAAATACATTGGTATATCCTCAAGAAGGGTACTTCATACGTGTCATAGACTATTTGAATTTTAATGAAAAATCCTAAGGCCCTCAATGGGATCCATCTAAAATAAAATCACTTGCTCATGAAACCCATGAAGCAAGGCTTACAAAAATAATTTTATTTTCTTCATTACATCTTTTATAAAAGTCACAATTACATGTCATTATGAAGACCGAACCTAGTTATACTTTTTAACACACCCTCTTAACTAGGGAGGTATTCATAATGGTACTTGGCCATTCTCAATCTGAAGAATTTCTCATAAGAAGAATCAGATTGGTAACCCATCTGTCTAGCATCATATCAACCAACATTGTCACATAGAAAGGCCTTGACTAATAACTCTATCCACATGATCAGAGCACAATGTTGGCGAAACCAATGACTTATAGACACCAAAAATCATTGTCTCTCAAGGTACATACTCCACCTAGGTGTTCACAGAGTATGACCTTCTTTGGACTCTTCTTATCTTGGATAGCCAGTCCTCAAAGAATATTGTTCCATAACTACTTTGATATTGGATGCCCTAGCTCATCCTCAAAGAGTATCAGATACCAAATTATTACCCAATCCTCCATCCTGTCTTCCCAAGTGAATACCAGAATGATGTGTCTATCTCTCCCTCTCAATTATGGAGTATATATCAATTCCAATAATGGAATGTACTCATTCCTACATAAGGAATGTACCTAAGCACCCTCTTGGCTTAGGAATTTCCAAGTTTCTCCCAAGTAAGAAACTCGCTTCCACGCCTCCCTCTTAATCAAGGACCTATAGCAGCTCCTCGACCAACTACTTGAAGAGATCCTTCCTTTGATGTCGTGAATTTTTGTCCAAGAGTCTTCATCTTTGGTGGATTCTTTCATAGGGCACAGACCATCCATCACTTTCATCCACAAAGCAGTTATGTCATCATTCCTTTCATCAAAACGTTATCCACCAATATTCATCTGGCCTTGCTTCATGGCATGCTTCTTTCTTCATGCCATATTTTCGGAAGGATATTACATCCTTCTATATGGTCCTTTTGGAAGTCATCCATAGTTATTCCCTTTGGGAGTCCTGCATAAGCCTATCCAGGTATTTGTTAAAAAATAGGATATAAACACTTAAATCAAAATTACCTTTGTGATTGTCTTTCATAATCACATCTTCCTATAGGTATCAACATCATGCATACATGTTGACACATCTCCCAAAGATATCCATTGTCAAGGGTCTCCATCTTTTTCAGACTTCCATCAGAGTCTTCTTATCTTTCCGGGAGATTTCCTAGTCAAATCTTCTTAGTCTTTTGGATTTTGATTTCCATTATCATGGTTGCATATCTCACGATTTCTTACTTCCTTTCTTCACACATTTCATTCCCAGAAGCTTCCAATCAGAGTTCCTTAATTGTATTCAACCACCTCATACTTCATATGAGGACATATTATGTTGATTTCATCTAGTGTAACATATGCCTCCCTGCATTCTTTCAGAGGAGGAGATCATTTTCCCTTGATTATGCTTCTCAAGATAGAATTAGTGATCCATGTCACCTGCAACCATATGATATAACATTATAATATTAAATACAAGCATACATACCTCATTTACCTTTAGGTCATCTAGGCTTCTTTCATAATCTTCCTTGATTGAAAATATCTTCAACCCCTTTAGCTGCTACATCTCTTAAGTCATCATACCATCATCCCATGTACTCCACAAGTTGGAGTTCTTGATGAAACACTTGCTTCCTCTCTAGATCAGTGAACCCTCCGATGAGGATTGCATCAAAGAATATTGAGGATCTTGTATATCCCTATCCGGTAGATGTTTCATTTTTACTTGATGTATGATGAGCCTTGTCCTGGATGACTTCTTCCTTTCCTTAAGTCTGCAATGAGGTTCCCAAGAGCTATATCCTTAATATTTGATTGCCATGGATTTTGTTTCTTTTGTCCTTCATGATTCCCTATGGTGATGTCACGAGCTCTTGTTTCTAATGCTTCCAATTTGCCATGATGCATCTTATTATTTATTATAGCCATATCCTATTAAAAAAAAATAGGATCTATGATGAGGCCTTTTGAGAGGGAGACTATCTCAGCATAGTAGATATATATTACTTCCTCTTTTCTTGGAACTCTTCTGTTCAATTCCACTTCTTTGGTGATATGGGCTTCTTCTCTTCCTCTTTTGATATTGTCTCTTTAGGACAATCTTTCCCATAATGTCCATAATTTTACATCCATAGCATTGAATCTCAGTTATTCTCTTCTTTCTTTTTCTGAAGAACAAATTTTCCAAACTTCCCTTTACTTCATGCAGTTGTTTGAGTCCTTTAATCTTCAACACTTTTTCCTTCGACTTGTCTTCTTCTATATTGCATAGAAACCACAAGTTGTCAAATGAGGTAACTTTCTTATCCATATGCACATTTGTTACCATGTTCATCAATTAGTGCATTTATAATAATGATGATTATCTTCTTATCATCTCTCCTATATCTCGTAGTTGAGATCTTACGAATATATCCCTTCATTCTTTGATACCTTCAATTTTGTGTAGATCAGATCTAAGTCATGTGACCTTCTTTATCACATCTTCAGAGAATAGTCTTACAATATTATCATATACATCTATTTGATGTCTCCAATACTGCTATATGAGAGGACCTTTCATAAGAATCCATTTCCATACATTCATCGAAGATATTTTTATTGATGTATTCAATGAATTCACTTTCTTCAAGGACTATGTCTATCCTCCTTTTTCCATGCAAGGAATTTTGATGACCCAACCAAATTATAGATCTCCTTGCAAATACAAAGCCATTTTACCAAATTTGATTAAAGAATGAAAGATACTTACTTGACATGTTAGGATGAAATCTTCAACTTGATCACTTTGATGATGGTTGAAGAAGATGTATTAGGTCTCGCTTTTGGATGATCTTCTTCCAAATGAAAAAGCCTTTCTTAAATAAAGGAGATTGCTCCTTTTATGATTTCAATGCCTTGATATCTAGTTTTCTTTGTTGATGGTGATTTTTTCTACTTCCTCGGATGATCTTCTTCAAGGATATTAAAAGGATCCTAGCTTCAATGAGAGGTAACTTTCTTTGTAGCTTTTGAAGATGATGGCAATGACTTCTAGCCTTGTTTTTCTTCAAAATACTTCACCTTCTTTGGTAGTGCATATCAAAAATGCTTTCTTCAAGATAATGTGATATTTTTCTTCAAAGTATAGATAACTTGATTAGGGTCTTTTGTTGTTTGTTGATTTGACTAGAGAATCCAAAAATTTTGTTGTTGTAGATTTCTTCTTCGAAGTAGATCTTGATCTTTTGCTTGGATAACCTTTGACTTGCTTAGATGCCTTTCTTGAAACTTGATCCCTGAGTTTCTCTTTGATCAGATGCCCTTCCTTTGAATTTTTCACCTTAGCTCTGATACCATGTTAAGAAATCTAGGGCATTGGCATTAGATGATTTGTCTTCTATTAGTGATTGTTTGTGTATGCCTTTTACTTGTTTAAATTAGGATCTTCTTCATGTTAGATTATTAGTATTCTTCCTCATCAAACAGTAACTAATGCATGAACATAAATAGATAAGAGACATAGAATGTAGGCTATCAGCCAGGGCCAAAACCTCTCACTCTTTGAGAGGAAAACCCGCACAAATTCTTCTTATAAAGATTCCAATTAATGAATACCAAGACCGAGACCCTTGACCTAGTAGCCACTCAAAGACCAAGACATGTGTTCTCCTGACAGTCCTATTATTCGTTCCTATTCCACCAAGATCTTCATCATTTTTTGGATACTGAGATCTACCTTTCCACTAAGATTCTGTATTCTTGAAACCGAGATCTTCATAACTGCCTTGACACAGAGATCTTCACCACTGCTTTAACACTAAGATATTCATCGAGATCTTCTCCACAGAGATAATACAAATTGTAGTTACAATGAACTATTATGTTATCAATGAGATCCTACTGCACTGAGAAATAGGTATACTTCATTGCTCCTTAACTGCGTCCCTTTTCTTTGATGATTGGAATGGAGGTCAAACCACAAAATATTCACAATTATTATTCTTATGAAATTATAGAGAGACTTCTAAATTTCTTACTACAATGATATCCAAATTTACATGACTGTGACTGTGATCTGAATCTCTGAAACATCTGTGCCTTATTGTGATCATCCCTACACAAAATATGTTGATCTTTCCTTACCCATCGAACTTGTCCACCTCTTGTTCAACTGAAAATATAACCAAATTGTTGATTGTATCTTGTCACCAAACAATTCAGAGGGATCTGAGTTCTAAATTGAGGAAATGTGAAGTGTTTACACGCCTTTATGTAGTTTTTGGTTCATATAAATAATATAATTGTAATTTTGGATAGATGTGTCTCCATAGGGTGAGCCAACATGAGTTTCCTTTCCATTTTGAGGCTGACTTCAAGAGCAGAACTAGTGCTTGTCATTGGATGGATTTCTAGACATATTATAGATTCAAATACATTGTTATATCCCCAAGAAGGGTTATTCATACATGAAATAGACTCTTTTACTTTTAATGACCAATCCTAAGGCTCTCAATGGGAGCCATTCTAAAATAAAATCACTTTCACATGAAACCCATGAAGCAAGGCTTACAAAAATAATTTTATTTTCTTCATTACATCATTTACAAAAGTAATAATTACATTTCATTATGAATACTAAACCTAATTACACTTTTCAACAGTAAGATAGGCCATTTTGATGCCAAGTGTCCTTATAAGGAAAATAGTGATAATGAAGAACCTAGAAAAGGACCTTCAAAGGAAAATCTTTGAAAAATATATATTCCAAAGAGGGTAGAGATTTTTATGAAGAAGAATAATATGATTCTAGTCATATTTTTTTTAGTGTGGTTCAGGTACACCAAAGATCGGTGGCCACTACATCCATGGAAATATTTGGGTAGATCTACCCAAAGGGATCACTTCTCGCCAACTTATTATGCAAAGTTTAACCCCAAGAGCATCGAGGACAATTGACCTTGTTACCTCCTATTAGCAAGATGATTTAAATGATAGGAACTTGACTAATTGAGCTAACCCTCGAGGCTAATATGATTCCAATTTTTATCCATAAATGAAGAATCCAACATAAAAAAATTAGAGGACCAAAATGGAAAGGAAGGAGAAAGAGTTAGGGCATAATGGATTTCGAAGTAGAACTTATAAGTGAATTAGAATAAATTAATAACCTATGGAATAAGAACAAGATACTATCCAAAAAAATACTCTTCATCAAGACTGAAATAAATGAAGTGAAAAGAGTAGAAGAAGCATTGAACATTGAGATAAAATAAAAGTAAGAAACTATGAAAATCTTGAAGTATAAATTGTCTCATTAAGGAAAGAGCTAGATAAACTCAACAAAAACATGAAAAACTATCAAACCTTGGATGTTATCCCCGACATTCAAATATCACCATATGACAGGACCAGTCTTAGTTATGTGGGTGTGACCTCATAAAAAAAAGATGCAAACACCAAGTCACAAAGTAAGGAAGTTAGAGAAAAACGTGAAAGCTCCAAACTCAATAATAGCAGGGATAGGAGATGGGAGGAGTGTGGAAACACTACTACACCAAAAATCTATGTTGATGCTCTCAATGGTTCCATTCAAAATGTAGAAAACAATATGATAAGGTATAAGCACCAACAAAGATTTGGTAGTATCCAAATAAAATCAACTTTAGAAGAGTTATTCCATTAAAGCAACCATTATCAGCTAAGTATTAAACTATTTTTTTGCGTCATTGTTTTTCATGCAAAAAATTTGGTCATCAAACAAGATATTGTAAATCATATGTAAAAAATTATTTTGAAAGAGGTTCTCATCAAACCTCTAAAAATAAGCTCTTATACATCAAAATCAGAGATACTAATGATAACATAAATAATAATTTATTTTCACCATTTTCTAAGTATAGTATAGAGTGTTATAGATGCAACCATTTTGGACATGTGGCACAAGATTTTCCTACAATAAAAGGGTTTTGGAAGAGAAAATAGGAAGAACCACCAACACAAAATTGTGGACTAGTTATGTATGCTCAAAAAAATCAAATTCAGTAGTTCATTGATAGTAGGTGCTCTAGAAACATGACTGCAGAACAAAAGAAATTCACTAATATAAAAGAAGAAAAAGGATGAAATATGTCTTTCAGAGACAATGGACCTACAAGAATCACTGGAAGAGGTATTTTATTTATAGGTCAAGCACCCATTTAGTGTCTCTAGGTCATTTTATTTATAGGTCAAGCACCCATTTAGTGCCTCTAGGTCTTGTCATAAGGTCAAGAAGTCAAAGAGTCATTGTAATATGTAAAATACCCTATTGGACATCATGTATCAAGTCAAAGGAATTTATGTAAGTCAATTTTTGTCATAAAGACACTCCAAGTTCGAGTCGAACTAACCACCAACAACTCGGACTCTTGAGGACAGTTCGAACTCCAACGAAATCATATATAAAAGAGGTAATTGACCTAATTTGAAGACACATCTAAGGCATTCAATAAATCAAAATAAATAAGTTTAATATCAAGGGTAAAGAATTAAAAAGGAGAAAGTGAAATTCAAAGAAGAGAAGTTGAACTTTTGAAGGTTGTTTTTGGGTCTCCATCTCCCACACGTGTGAAGAACTAGGGCTTCATTGCAGTTAGCCTAGGAGGACTAAGTTTAGTGTCAACAATATCAATTTTGCATGCTAAAAACCTAAGGAAAGGAGACTAATAAGAGAGAAGAAGAGAAGGTACCTATTTCTACCCTAAACCACTCACACATGTGAAAATTAGTTGTTGCAGGTTGGCTCAATATTGCATACCTGTAATAGAAGCCTAAATTCTGAAGTAAGGCAAAAATCTAGAGTATTGAAGTAAGTTTGAATTGTGTTGAATTTGTGAATGGAAATATCATCAAAGAATAAGGTTTACATGGTCTTGGATGGGTCTTTTAAGGTATTAGGTCTTTCAATTCGTCATTTGAAGATTCTATAAGAAGAGAAGACCTCTTGTGGGTTTTCTTCTCAAGAGGAGAGGTTTTGGCCCTAGATAGCAGCCTATATTTTGTGTCCTCTTGTCTCATTGATCTTCATAGTTTGGTAGTTGTTTGATGATAAGAACACAATACTAATCAACAGAAAGAATAATTTAATTACAATTACATCAAGTTAATCAAAAAAACATCACAAGTAGTTGACTTTGTGAAGGGAAATATCATCAAAGAATAAGGTTTACTTGGTCTTGGATGGGTCTTTGTCAAGGTATTAGGTCTTGGAATTCATCATTTGAATATGTTATAAGAAGAGAAGACTTATTGTGGGTTTTATTCTCAAGAGGAGAGGTTTTGGCCCTAGATAGCAGCCTATATTTTGTATCTTCTTGTCTCATTGATATTCATAGTTTGGTAATTATTTGATGATAAGAACACAATAATAATCAAGAGAAAGAAGAATTTAATTACAAGTACATCAAGTTAATCAAAAAAACATCACAAGCAATTATCAAAGTAAAATAAATCACCCTAATCTAATTTCCCTTGATTTCTCAGCATGGTATTAAAGCTAAGGTGACAACAAAAAGAACAAGAGGGAGCTTGAATGTCATATCATTGAATAAGAATACATAAGGGCCAAGAATAAGAGGAGCATCAAGTCAAGGAGAGAAAAGTGCACCAAGAAGGATTAGAATACACATCATCTTGAAGGAAAGAATGCTTGGAAGGAGAAGAAGACCTCAAAGACCCTACTTCTCAAGGAAAGGAGGACTTAACACATTTGAGGCATCTTAAAAAGTCTCCACAATATACATCCATGGAAGAAAAAATATATTTTTATCATCAAAGGAATCATAGTGATCTTCCTCACATTGAATAAATATCACATCTCAAACATCCTTGAAGAAGATCATCTCTCCCCATCTTGAAGAAGAAGCATTGTCTTTAGAATATCATAAAAAAAGCAATCATTTTGAAGGAGGAATCTTCAACTATCAACAACAAAGAAGTGGGGGAATTCAACATCATCAAGAAGGAATCATTTTCAATTAACAAGTATTCTACACTTTATTTCTCAATCTACAATGAATTCTTTCTGCAAGGAGAACAACAAACTTGTTGGATCATCGAATTACCTCGAATCGAAGAAGAGAATAGATTTTATCCTCATAGAAAATGAAGTTAGAAAATATGTCACGGGCTCAATTACCAAACCTTCTCAAGAGAAATATCAAGCTCTATCGAAATATATGAAAGGAGAAATAAGGGCTCAAAGGATCCTTATTGATTCAATCAATGATTCCCTCATTCCCTATGTAGAAACATTGAAGATATCAAAAGAGATATATGAAAAATTAGTGGAATTGTTTACTGTAAGTACTGCAAGAGAAATTGTAGAAATTCCCATTGTAGATCACCTGATAATGCAATATACTAAAGCAAAATACTTGATCTACTTCTACAACCAATTTAGCGGAAGCTTAATCGAACATGAGCAACATCAATCAAAACACATATAACTGATATGGAGAAATCAATCACACATAACACAGAAGATATAACCAGGGGAAAGCCTCAGCCTAAAACCCCAACTCTGTATTATCATACAAGTGGAAATATAGCCAGTATCATAAGAAGAATTAGCTAAAAATCTATCCTGCTCTCTCTGCAATACCTCTGCTACTCATAGATAGTCAAAGGCCTCTATCCAACCTTTGGTCTGCCCTCCAAGCCTCCTATTTCTTTGTGCAATTTTGATTGGGGTCCAGTGCAGCCACTTGTGTGAATTGGCCTCTTCACACACTCACTAACCTCTGATCCAACTACATAGTCCTGAAGGAGATAAATCCTCATCATGGATGAGATTCCTTTATAGGAAAAATAATCATCCAACTGATAGTAAACTGCCCCTTTTCTGATCTCAACTGGGTCTCTGTCTGAACTAACATGCATGAGTTATTCATGAGAGAATATTTAGTTATCTAAAGTGCAGCAGTTATATGCAAGCATGCATTAACTAATTGAATTTACTTAATTTAAAAAAACTGCTTAAATCAATTATAACTGGACTTTACTTAGTTAACTGAGCCAACTAATTACTACTCAAATTAGAACTCATCCTTATCTTTTTAACTGATGGATAAATTCCTCAATTAATAGATAAACTGTTGCATGTCCTCACATAGACTTCATGTTTGATTTTTCACAACTAATTAACTCATGGAAAATTAATTAATTTATTTTCAAACAGCTGTTAAGTTCAAATTCAAATTTTACTTTCTATTTCTAGTCTAGGGACTGATTAAAATAGGAATCCATACTGAACTGCTAAATATAGAATGTTATTTTTAGCACTTCTATTTTTCATTCCCTGTTTCCCAATCCATAACTAGTACTCAAAATGCTATTTATAGTAGTGCTATTTTTAGCACTTCTATTTTTAGCATTTCTTGTTGTCATTTTCAACAATTCCTCTTAACAAGAAAGGCTTCAACTCGAACTCGATCATGTACCTTTGAAATGTTCTACATGCAACACTCCTACCAAGTGTGGTTGCTCCAGCAACTCTCGGAGCAAAAAAACTCCCAACTAACCTCTCCGTTGGGCTAGAAACATACTCTGATGCTGAAACTCTAACTATTGCTGACAAGTGCTCCCTCTCTAACCTCTGAGCTGCTGCAACACTCCATGCATCTTGCACCATTGCACACCTCTCTGTGCCATCCTGCACTGGTGCAACACTTTTGTGCCTCTCGCATCGTTGCATCCTACTAGCTCTACATAGTCCTGGGAATCCTGCACTATAGCTCTCTCTGCCGCTCCATCAGCATCTATCTCTACCCAATCAATCAGTCCTACTACTCCTCATCAAGGCTCCTGTAGCAAAGTCAAATCAAATAGGTTGGATACCTCAAGGATCCTGCCTCTAGCCTCCATGGGACGATCTCTCCACATTGCCCCACCTCCTACCTGGAGGTATAGTTGCATGTGATCCATCTTCCCAGCTGGCTCGAAGTTTCCCCCTATTGGAGGTCTCTGCATGAGTAGATCTCTCTACTCAATCTCCTCTCAGCTTCTCTAGTTGTGGCTGCTCCACAATCTCCTAAAGCTACTTCACCAATCGTGGCTCCTCCACAACCATCTGAGACTTCTTCTAGCGTTGCATGTTGAGAGGTAATGTACTCTCCCTCTCAACCACCAAGTCTCCATCAGTTTCCTTGCTCCTCAAGGCTTTTCATGCACCTTGAACCTCAAGAGCATACGGGTTCTTGACCCGTGAACCAATCTGCTTCACCTATCTAGTGATGATGTGTCTAAGGAAAACCTTTCCCTTACTGAAGACTACATCATAGCCTTTGTCTTCTAGCATCATGATCGACACCAAGTTTCTCTTCAGTCCTGGTACATACTTGACATCGGTCAAGGTAATTCGAGCTCCATGCTCCCTCTGAAAAATAACCATGCCTACACCTGAGACACTATACTTTTCATCATTACCCATCGCTATGACTATCCGGAGATCTTTCTCCTCCAAAGTACTGAACAAACTCTTGTCACCGGTCATGTGGAAAGAAGCTGCACTATCAAGAAACCAACCACTTCCCGCCATGGATGAAACCATGCATGTGAACAGTGTGAAATCCACTTCGAACTATGAGGCCAAATCTTCACCTTCAGATCCTTCCCCGGATCCCTTCTTGGATTTCCTCAGTGGACAATTTGTAGCGAAATGGCCCACCTCATGACAACAAAAGCATCGCACTTTCGATTTTTCAAACTTCTTCCCACCATGGGAAGAACTCGAATTGGAAAGAGAATCCTTCTCCTTCCCCTTCATCACCTTACTCGCTAAGGCACAGTTTTCTTCATCCTCCATGGATGAAGAACCATCTCTGGTGCTTCTTCTTATCTCCTCCTGCATCAAATCCGACCAAATTCGTTCCCAATCTGGCA
Organism: Pinus taeda; assembly: GCA_000404065.3. Lineage (NCBI taxonomy): Eukaryota > Viridiplantae > Streptophyta > Pinopsida > Pinales > Pinaceae > Pinus > Pinus taeda. The sequence continues at coordinate 37,489 of APFE030515758.1, forward strand.
GTTTCTCTCTTCCATTAACTGGGTCTTGGTAGTTATGCCAACTCTTGTGAAGACCGAGGAGTGCAAGACTCAACATGTCATCATTAGTTGTCGTGAACCCTACACTTACAAGCTCAACATGAGGTGAGCTTGTTCAGATACATAGAGATCGTGTCGCCCTTTTCACACTTGATCTTCCAAAACTTGTCCTTCAGTGCCAAATTCCTTTGATCACTGCTATTCTGATATATATCTTTCAATGTTTTCCACAATGAAAATGAAGTCTCCTTCCCATGGAGACTCAAGACTATGTGATCTTGAACTCCCTCTAGAAGGATTCTCCTTTCTCCAGCCACACATTTCTTCCATTCAGCCAATTCAGCGACACCATTCGGCTTGGGGACTTTTGATCAATGAAGTCCTTTAGACCGTTATCCTCTAGTACTACTTCCATGTGATCCTTCCAGAATATATTATTCGAACCACCATCAAGGGCATATTCGAGTCTCAAACCATTGAATGCCATAGGTGAAATAGAGATATGATAAGAAATTGATTTCTATATTCAGAAATCACAAACTTCAACTTCTCCCTTCTTGTATATTGTTCTTCCTTGATCACCTTCACTCTGATACCATGTAGAAATTCCCACTGTAGATCACCTGATAATGCAATATACTAAAGCAAAATACTTGATCTACTTCTACAACCAATTTAGCGAAATCTTAATCAAACATGAGCAACATCAATAAGAACACATATAACTGATATGGGGAAATCAATCACACATAACACAGAAGATATAACTAGGGGAAAGCCTCAGCCTAAAACCCCAACTCTGTTTTATCATACAAGTGGAAATGTAGCCAATATTACAAAAAGAATCATCTCAAAAGCTATCCTGCTTT
>APFE030515759.1:0-21351 GCA_000404065.3 Pinus taeda
ACCTCTTCCTCACCGCAATCCTCCACGGTAGACTATCCTGTAGCAATTCAGAGACATCCTGTAGAAAACCTTGAGTTTCCTGTAGAATCCCCTGCAGACATCCTGTAGGAGGTCTTTCACGTGGTTGCTGAGCTTCTGCACGTGGGAAGCCTCTGTGGATGGATGCCAAGGGTCCATAGGGACCTCACTTAGCCTCCCCAACCTGTCCCACGCTTTCCTTCCTTCTCCATCCAATCTGCACAATCAAACCCTAATAAGTAAGTAAAACGCAATCACTCCACCTACTTAATGAAAAAGTATAAAAACATGTCCTTTGTAATATCAGTAGTTTAGACTCATGCATTTCCACTTGTTAGATGTAGTAGCAGCATTGGTAGAAGTATTACTCGTCCTCATTGCATTATGGAAAATAGATTAGTCAAATTAGGGTTTCCTAGGGTTACATGCTTTGATTTACTTTTAGTTCATTTTTGTCAATTAGCTTAGTCTCCTTGGAGCTAGCTTTCGTCCATCATTGATAAAGCTTCTTCTGTGAGCCTATAGAAGTTGGCTTGAGCCCTAACAGACTTGTGCCAGCTGACCAAGTGACAGCTGCGACAAGATTTAGTACTTGTGCATATAGCACCGGCGCTTCCAAGTTTGTACGAACAACCGGGTTGATAAAATGAGAGACAGGAAGCCTCAGGAGTTGTAGCATTATTGCTACAATACCAGGGCTCACCACAACCTTCGCTTGGCTAAGGGGCACGGTTATATCATCATTGCCGTTGATTATTTTACTAAATGGGCTGAGGTGATGCCTACATTATCTAATGACGATAGGATAACGGCTCAGTTTTTATTCAATCATGTGATTTCTCGATTTGGATTCACTCAGGCTATTGTCACTGATCATGGTTCTCATCTCTGTGGTCATATGATGACTGAGTTAACAACCCAGCTAGGCTTGCATCATGATAGTTCGACGTCGTATTATCCTCAAGCCAATGGCCAAGTAGAAGCCACGATGCTTCAGCTTACCATTGGCATGCACATGTCTAACTAGCATTTGATGTTGTTCTCTGCCTTATGGGCCTACTGTACTTTAGTGAAGGATGCCACCAGATGCAGCCCATTTCAACTTGTTTACTGTCTGGAGGCTACCCTTCCAATTGAATGCGAGACCCCTTCTCTTAAATTAGATGTAAAATTACTCCCAAATACTACTTTGGTAGAAGAACATCTTCATTACCTAGAGTGGCTAGACAAGACTTGTCGGCTATCCTCTTTAGTCATTGAAGCACAGAAGAAGCGAGTGAAAACTCACTTTGATCAAACTGTTACCCCTCATTCTTTCGTTGAAGGAGACCTAGTCCTACTCTACAATCAAGCAAATGATAAGCTGAGGGCAGGCAAATTTGAGCCTATGTGGCATGGGCCTTATATTGTGAAACACATTTTCCAAAAAGGGGCCTATGAGTTGATTGACTATGAAGGGAACCCTCTAGATAAGCCCCGCAACAGGATTTATCTCAAAAAATATTATGCATGAACTTTGTGCATCTGCTGTGTACATACGTGTGCTTTCAGTGTGTGTGCATGTGTGGCTTGGTGTGTAGGCGTTATTATCGCTTATTGTGTCTTTTTACTTCTTGTGCAGATGTCTGGTGCACCTTACATTGGTTTCGTTGATGGTGCCTCTCGTAGTACTTGGAATATTTCCTTCGCAGCATGGGTGATCTACGATCCTCACGGTGAGTTAGTAGTCCTTCAAGGTGTTTGTCTAGGTTGTACCACAGACAATGTCACTGAATATAGCGCTGTTGTTGAACTATTGGCCGAGGCTGTTAACCTCGGTATTGATGCATTGGCTGTAAATCTAGATTCTCAACTTGTTGTTCTCCAACTTAACGGGCGTTATTCCATCAGAAACCCTAAAATTCGAAGGTTATATTTGCGTGTTAGATTATTGGAAAGACATTTTGATTTTATCACACATCAACACATTCCAAGAAATTTAAACACATTAACTGATGCATTGGCAAATCATGTATTAAACAGACATTTACGCAATTTATAATCAAACATTGTATGCAAGCATTTAGACACAATAATAAACCATAGATAGTATGTATATATGTATATATCGTGTGGCACACCGAGGCACTTAAAAAGTAATGTGTATGGAAAAAAATAGAGTATGTGTTCATGATCCATCCAAAACACATGTCTCTCAAAAATAGCAGAAAAGGAAACCTGGGTGTCTACTATGGTGGGTTCTATTCCCTATAGCAGACAACCGCTCACACTACTCGTCTTAGGAGTCTGTGGATCCTAGGTGTTATGCCAACCATATGTCTCTGGTACTCCCGCGGGACCTCCTCGACCCCCCTGTAATCCAAGATCCCATCGGTTAGGCCCTTGAGGTTCTGGGTAATCTCCTCCTCTGCATCACTGACTGGGCAAGGTAGAGCCAGCTATCCATTGTCCTCCTTCCATGCTGTAAGAGCAAGCCCCACGGGTCTCTCAGGTCCCACATCTACTAATGACATGAACATAATTATTAGAACATATACATGTAAAAATCCAAAAACATTATAAAAAAAAAACACATAAACAGTGTGGGGTTTGACCAAGTGCACTACCTCCCTCATCCCATTACTCGCCAGGTGGGAGCAGCATGTCAAGATCTCCTTGGAAGTCTGTGCCTGCATAGGGCCAATCCTCGACGATAACCTTCTGTCGATCCAGCCACTCCCGAAATAGTACTCCCCATGACACTAGCTGACCACCACCTCCTCGTGGCATAACATGTGCCCATCTGGTAATGCAAGTCTCTCGCAGTCTTGACACATACAAGTCCATGTCTTGTAGCTGAAGTAATGGTACCCACTCCAGCATGAGTGGTATTAGGATGGACCCATATCCAAACTGTTTGGTCTCTCCCCATCGACATTTGGTCAGTTGTCTCTTCATGTTTAGAGACACTGCCTCGGTGCTATGGGGTAAAATGCACGGGATGAAAACTACCATCAAAGGCCTTCCAAGGACCTTGTACAGACTGTAAGATTATCTACAAAAGCTACCAAGTTACACACATGTTCATCTATCGAACATAAATTGACAAGGTATGGAAAGAGGATCACCTATAGTTCCTTCTAGATTTGTTTGGAGATCTCTATGCGGCAAGAAGAACTCCTTCAAGGCCAGCTCCAGGACAATTCCTACACAAAGGATAAGGCCAATCAATCATAGCATACACTCTTGAAAACTAATGTAAGAATGCACAATAAACATATATTATTGTATAACTTAACTACTCATCTTGACAAGCATCAGAATGAACAAATAAATGAACAACATTACTGACACTATCGAGTAGGGAACACAACTGTAGTTCTATATTTATAGTGGAAGAGTGATTACAACCATTTGCTGTATCAACCTTCCTCTACCCCTTCTTCCTCTCTCTCTCTCCCTCTTTCAGTTGTCTTCTTCAAGAATATGATAGTTTCACAATAGCACAATGGGCTATCCTTCCAAATTCTCTGACCCTTTTACAATGGCCCTCTCACTGCTTATGTAGCAATTGAATTAGTGCTGCAAAGCTCCTCCTAGAGTTCATTTAGGGAAAATCCCATGAACCTACCGGGTTTTCAAGCTTTTTTCCATTTGCCTTCATTCTCAGATTGGAATTTCTCCAAATATCTTGATTTTCGAAGTTTCCTTGCTTTTCTTGAGCAAATTTAGGGATAAATATCTAGATATTTGTGAGTAGCTTCATTGGCTTGACCCTCTGAGCTTCCCTTAGGTTCACTAACACTCCCCCTAGTCTAACAACATGAGTTAGGAGGGTGACTAATGCTCCTCTATGCTTGGTAACAAGCTTTATAAAGCAGTTTGACAGTGTGCAGAGAGCATTAGTGTGGAGTCAAGGCTTGCAATTGTGGCCTCTGCTTCAGTCATCTTATCTTTCACCTCTGAGTTGATGAGGAGGTCATTTTGTCCTATAACATATGCCCCTTAAAGTATGAGATCATAGGCAAAGATGATGGCCGAAATACTTTAGAAAAACTGTAATTTTCTGTCAAAATTTTTGTAGAGAGAGAGAGAAGTTTCGGGTGGCAAGGAAAACCTAATACAACACATACATATATCTAAACTACTAATATCATGTCCTGATTCGGGCATTCCCATGCTCAGTAGCTATGTCAAAGTAATTTTCTCTTCTGATATATAACAATGCTGGTTACCAATATGGCACAGAGTGGATCTAGTATCATAATAGATCATCTTGAAATAGTTGTCTCCAAAGAACAATATTCGAAGCTTGGGAGAGGAAACAAAGCTGAATGATGCAAGCCTCTACCCAAGGTCTTGATTTCCGCTTCATTGAACAACATAGATCGGTACATGTGATAAGATGTTTTGACATCGAACATGCACGAAATCATCTGATTACCAGTTAATAATGAAGACCGTTAACAGATGCGAAGAAGCCCGCTGATAATGGGGCTGGTGTCCAAGATGCACAGTGCAAACTAGAGAGTGTGAAATATTTCTTTGTCATCGAACGCTCGTACAAACACTTAACCAGGAGCCAATAATGAAAACCCATGATCAAACACAAGGTAACCTACCACTAATGTCTGCAAGTACCAAGGCATTGAATGTGTTTCTGGGTTATCTTCCTAGATAGAGTGTTGAAGTTGATAAGAAGAAACATCTTGAAAGGTAGGCAATGACATGTCCTACATCAGTTGGAAAAAAACCAGATAAGAATGATTTTATTTTTTGAGGAATCTTTTGAGCATTTGGGTCTAAACAGTGGAGGGCATGATGAAAGGATATGTATGATTGGTTGATAGAGGAAACAAATGGGGACCCTTGAACAATAGAAGGCACGACAATGGTTTTAACCAGACAGCACTAGACTCATGAACACTACAGAGTGTTAAGATATGGAGATGCAATTACGTCAGGGTATATAGGCTAAAACTCATAGGTTGGTAGGGTTCATATTGAGAGGATATCAAAATGAAGGTTTATTTGAGGGAGTTCCATGTTCAAGGGAACGATTGTTGCCAACCACACTTTCAAATACAGAATATAGTTGTATTGTCCACTTTCCCTGTCTGATTTTTTAATGAGTCCATATGGGTAAACTCATCGATCTTTTCATGTTTAAAGAGTGTGAAAAGGATCGCAAAAAGAATGACTCTTTGCCCTATCTAATTAGTTTAATGAGTCCAGACAGACAAACTCATCGATTTTTTCATGTTTTAAGAGTCTAAAAAGTATCGTAAAATGAACGACTCTATATCTTGTCTGTGTTTTTGAAGCATCTAGACTAAACAACTCGGTGGTGTTTTCATATTTAGAGAGTCTGAAAATATCGTAAAGAGAGACTCCATGGTGGTCCCTTTGTCATAGTTGTTAACCAGGTGCGACAAAAGGTTAATAGTATACTCGGATCGGTTACTTTTATGTCTTTTAATTTATTGAACCCAGATAAAGAGAAACCTTTTTTCAATAGGTGTTGACCTCATTTTGTTACGAGTACAAGGCGATGGACTAAACTTGTGTTTTGTCATGAATTTTTAACGAGCCCAATAACAAAGACTCAGGGTTTTTCAGTTTAACAAGCAATAAAAGTACCTAAAAGAATGCTCAGGTCATCTTTAGCAATTTTAATGAGCAGCAAGACATAGCTCAGGTCATCTTTAGCAATTTTAACGAGCAGTAAGACATAGCTTGGGATTTTTTCAGTTTAAAGAACGAGAAAAATGTGCCTAAAAAAGAATTCTCCTTTGGTCTCTTTCAGTTTATGAGTTGGAAAAAGATAAAAAAAGAGTTGCTCAGAGCATCGTTACATGTATTTAATGAGCGTAATGATGAAAACTTGGAGATGTTTATTATTTTTTAAAGAGCAATAAAATATCACAAAAAGTGCTCTAACCATCATCGCAAAGTTTTAATGAGCTTAGTGATGAAAAACTCGGAGATATTTATATTTTTTAAAGAGCAATAAAATATCCCTAAAAGTGCTCTATTGATCACAGTATATGTTTAACGAGCCCCACGACAAAAAACTCGGAGATGTTTATATTTTTTAAAGAGAAATAAAATATCTCCAGAAGTGCTCTATTGCATAAAATTACGCAGCATATGTCTAGTGCAATACTAGGCATAATACTTCTTTAGGTAGAGCCCATTCCTGGGCTCCTTGAGTGGGACTCCTTCATAGTCCTGTAATTCATATGCCCCTTTTGAGAGGACTTTCTTGACGATATAGGGACTTATCCATAATAGTTGTAGTGTGCCTACCCCCAAGAGATCGTGTTTTTGATCATAGATTAACACAAGGTCACCCTTTTAGTAAGAACAAAGCTTAACTTTTGTGTCATATTTGGATTTAACCCGACACTTGTGAGCTTCAAGTGCCAATTCAGCATCTCGACGGGTTTTGTCCAACTGAGCAAGGTATAGTAAGCGTTCATCTCTGGTAGTAGTGCCAGGTAGGAGTTCAATGATTAGTTTCAGGAAAGGGATCTGACACTCAATGGGTAGAACTGCTTCTAGGCCATACACTAGTTGAAAGGGTGTAAAGCCTGTGGCAGTCTTTACTAAAGTTCAGTATGCCCATAACGCCAAATATAACATTCGGTGCCAATTGGTTTTATGGTTTCCTACCAACCTTCGGATCATGGTTTTCAAGATACCATTTACAGCTTCTACTTGACCATTAGCTTTGGGGTAGTAGGAGGAAGATTGATCCTGATGGAAACCAAGTAGCGATGTTAAATCAGACATCATATGGTTCTGGAAGTGAGATCCATGGTTTGTAACGATTGTATTGGGTATGCCAAAATGATGGATAACCTGATTAAATAGGAATAGGGCCACAGTTTCTCCATCGACACTGTAGGTAGGAATGGCTTCAGCCCATTTCATGAAATAGTCCACAGCTACTATGGTATAGTTGTGTCCAGCAGAGGAAATAGGATTACAGGTGACGAAGTCGATCCCCTATTTGGAAGACGAGCCAACGGAAACCACTGGGTGTAGTAGGGCCAGAGGGTGCACATTTCCTTTGTGAATATTTGATAAGGATGGCATTCCTGGATGGCCTTGACCCAATCCTTAAACAAGGTTGGCCAGTAATAGCCCACGCGTAGGATTTTCTGTGTAGTAGATAAGCTAGTAAGACGATTGCCACATGCCCTAGGATGGCAATCATTTAAAACCTGCTCTACCTCTTCATAAGTGAGGCACAACTGAAGAACTGTATCCACACTGTGATGATATAATGTATCGTTAAGCACTAGATAGTGTCGTACTTGGTGACGGATGCAATGGCGGTCGCCTGTTGTGAGTTCGGGGCAGAACTGTTATGCTTGGAGGTAGGCAAGAATGTCTCCATACCAGGGATTGGTGGTGTCGACAAGATAGATAGCTTCATCTGGTAAAGGACCGTGGGCTATCTCGTTCTGATCAATGATGGGAAGGTCCGACAAAAGTTTGGCGAAGACTAATGAGTCCTTTGCCTTGGCAGCTGCGAAAACCAAATCAAATTGTTGGAGGATGACAATCCATTTTGAATATTTTCCTCCAATTACTTGATGAGACAAAATATGTCTCATGGGATTCTCCAAGGTAATGACAGTAGTCTGTCACAACATGATATAGTCTTAGAACCAATTGACAGCAAAGACGATTGCCAATGACAGCTTCTCCGCATGTGAATATCTGAGCTCGGTTCCAGCTAGGCCTTTGGACAAATAAATAAGTCACATGTTCACTCTGGTCATTATGTATTTGAACCAAGACCATTCCAAGGGAGGATGGCGAGGCTGCCAGGTAAAGATGAAAGTTGTGACTATAGTCAGGAGCACTGAGGAGAGGAGCGGATATAAGTGCCTTTTTCAAGGCATCAAATGATCATTGAGCTTGCTCATCCCATACATACAACACTTCTTTCTTAAGTAGGCACATGAAGCCTTTCATCAATTCGACATAATTTATGATGAATCATCGTAAAAAGTTTTCTTTCCCTTGCAAACGTTGTAGTTGAAGGATGGATTGTGGTTCTGACAATTGGACAATTGCTTTTAGCTTATCGGGATCAACCCTAATCCCATACTTGGAGACAATGAATTCAAGTAAGCATCCAAATTCGACGAAGAAAATGCATTTATGTGGATTCAAGCGGATGTTGTAAAACCAACACCTTAGAAAGATTGCTCTTAAGTGATTGAGGTGCTGCATTCATCACTTGGAATGGGCTGGGAGGTCATCCAAGTAAGCTTGAATGATATGCCTAAGATCGTGAAATGCTAATCCATGGCTCTTTGAAAAGTTCCTCCGGCATTCTTTAAACTAAATGGGAGTTTTCTATAGGCAAAGACACCCTAAGGGCACACGAAGGCAGTTTTATGTTGGTCGTAGGGTTTTAGAGCAATCTGGTTATAACGTGAGAATCCATCCATAAAGGAAAATGATTCACAACCTACGTAGTTGTTGATAATTTGGTCTATGAATGGTGTTGGATAATTATCCTTCAGACACACAACATTCAAATCTCGGTAATCGACACATACTCGGATGGTTCCCTATTTTTTATCTACAGGAACCAGATTAGAAACCCATTCTGTTAAAGGTGTTATCACAAAACCTTTACCTAATAGGCTACTGATTAGGAAGGCCTTGTGTAACTCTTTCAAACCTTCTTTAGGCTGAGGCTTAGCCTCCCCAACCTGAGAGGGCTCTCTCACAAGATTAAAGATTTGGATAATGAATAAGATGGCTAACTCTATGAAACAAATGAAAAAGTATAAGAGGTTTAAGCACAATTAGAAAGTATCCATTGGGCTTATAGAGTCAGATATGCTTTAGTATTGACAGTAAGGTTAGCTTTACATAGAAGTCAGGGCATCAACAGTTCAATATATAAGTTCACAAATAGAGACATTTAGGAAAACACAGTCCATAAATGTATGAAGGAAGTTAGAGCGTGTCAATGAGTTATAAGTATCATACATTCATACTAATACACTTAAGGAAATAAGGAAAAACATAAACAAGCCACCATTGAACTCCTTCTGAATCCTGAGCAGTAAAGCAAAAGTCTACATTCATAAAAACATAATCTTCTACAATGGCACAATATGAGTCTTTCTCTAAAAATTTCCAACCCTTTGTACATTAGATGTTCTCCTATATATAGAGACCTTTACATGACTTAGATTCCTCCTCTAGGATGGGGAAAATTCGAATTCTACCTGATCTAACACCTATTGACACTTAAAACTGACTATTAAATGCAAATGACAGCTAACTAGCAGTCCTAGAGACCTAAAACAATTAGGAGTGTAACTCCTCATTATGATTAAAACAACCTTATCTAGGAATAAAAAAATCCTTTTGACACTTATAGCGCCATGAATTTGAATTTGATGGTGCTCATAACCCTCTAGCTGGCCCTTGATGACTCATCCTTTTACTGCTCCTAGAAACTAGGAGACTGTTCCTTGCTCTATTCTGGCTGAAAAATAGGTCTTGGGACAGAGCTCATATCTTCTCATAAAAAAATTATTTGGAAAAAATGAAGGAGGATTTTGTGAACCAATCCATGCCGAACAAAAACCTCTCTGGGTGTTTTTAAACACCTTTCCTACCGCCCAGAATGTGTCTTTGAAAAACAGGTGTAAAACAAAGAAATATGCTAGTGAAAAACTGCACCTACAGCAGTTTCGTATCACAAGTTTGGTCCTTCATATCTCCCAGATCGTAATGGATTTGAAGAAAGTGGAAGAGGTTGTTGTACTTCAATATCTTAGCAATGAAAACCTCTTTCACTTTTCAGAGATGAGTTTTTAACTGCTCAGAAACTCTTCTAGAACTTGACTGGTAAAAACAAGGAGACAAAGTTCCTCCCTTTTTGCTTTTGGTATCCACAAGGATCTTCGAAATCAATTATCCCTGCTGTTCTTCATATACACATCATAAAGAAAAACTTCTTTAATGCTGCCTAAGCATTATGAATCAATACTGGTTATGACATAATGCCCATTTTCGTAACATATAGCTTTTAGAGTTCATGGATGTCCTTCTTTTATCTGTTTTGCCCTTGCTGGATGTTTGCATTTTGTAAATGATCCTTTTCAAAAATTCTTATTTAAAAACATTTCCCTTTGTCTATCAAAAACTGACCCATCAAGTCATAATATGCAGCTACAGAAGTTTCGTAGCGTGCTACGAAACTGCTATGTAATTTCAAAAACACAACTTAATGCCAAAATTTAGCTTTCTTGAGCTTTCTTTTCCTTGAAATGACTCTTCCATATGACATGAGTCTTGTTCAAAACTAAATAACTTGACAACGTTCTTCAAAGGTACTCTATATCAAATTTAGGATTAAGCCTTGCTTGCTATGTAGTTTTTCTTGCCCTTTGCTTGAGTTGAAATGGAGAATTGCCTCGCTTGAGCCTTCAAAGAACTCTGATGTAAGCTGACCCTGAGCTTGCCAAGTGCTTCTTATGCATGAAAGGAACACGAAAATGAACAAGACCAATGCTTCCTTACCTTACCCTTTTTCTTTGAAACTTTTTCAGTGATAACTAGAGGAACCGGATAAACGAAACCAGCATGTAACAATTTTTCCACTTCGATTATTATTGCTACCATTTTGCGAGGATGGACTGGTCCAAGTCTTTGATGGATAGGTTTTACATTGTTGTAAATCTTGATCTCATGCTCAACGATAGAAGAATCTATGCCAGGCATTTCCTCATAAGACCAGGAGAATACATAGTGGAATTCCTTAATTAGGCATGTGAAGCTTGCAATTTCCTTAGGATTGCAATCAACTCCAACCTGGATGTTTTCCATGATGCCTGCCTTGATCCATGGGTCGGTTGGTTCATGAGGAATAGATTAAAGCACGTTGACCGATTGTGGAACTTGGGGCATCTGTAGAGGAAAAAAACCCATCAGGGAGGAAGCCTTTAATAGACTGGTACCTAAACTGACATAGCAGTTAGTTCCACCTCCTACTAGGGGTACAGAGCCACTTAGTAATGGGGAATAATCAGGGGTGCAGAAATAAAACTCATCCACTGTAATGACCTTTCCATCCAATGGAAATTGGATGATACGAAAGATAGTGGATACAACGACCGTCATGGCATATGTCCAACTGCGACCCAGCAATAGATTATAGTCGAGTTTCTTGTCCATGACTTCTACATCCACCGTTAGTGTCTTCCCAGCCAATATGATGGGAAAACTAGCTAGGTATCCTTTTGGGACAAAGGTGTGGTCGTCGAAAGCATTAAGGGAGTTCAACGGCAAGGATAGGGTTGGGGAACCCAGGGCGAGCCAACATGAATCTGACATGACCCAAGTTGAAGCACCTTCGTTGAGGACAATTTGGTGTATACCTTTACCTTTCAAAGTGATATGCACTTGAAATGCAAATTGGTGGGAAAGGGGAGGTTTACACTTGTCCATGTCGAAAATAGTAAGCATGGAATCCATAGGGTCAATACCTCCAATAGCTGAAAGCAAAGCATTCCGTTGGTTGGGGCATGTTTGTAATACTTCGAACGCTGACATAGCCGACGATGGTTGTGCCAAATACTCTACGATATTGTAGTGTTGGGCAGCACGTGCATATGTATTGTGCATTTTGTGTCGAAGTGCTCCCTTGGGGGGTTGAATTACAAAGTCCTCAACTGGCCTTTCAATATGCAAATCATTGGGCGTTGATGGGTTTTGACCTGAGGATGGTTCTACTATTGGAGCAACAGGAGCTCGATAAGATTTGGCTGTTATGGCGAGTTCTACCATTTCAAATGTGTAAATGGTAGAACCTCCTTTATTAGCTGAAGGATGTTGTGAACCATCATTACCCCCTGACGTGGGTTGCAGTTGGTTGGCAATGAGATTTTGCTGTTGTTGAGTAGGAAAAGGATTTCTAAGGATTTCTCTTTTGGTAAGGTAATCTGTGCATTCTTGAAGATGCAGACAACTCTAGGTTACGTGGTCTTCAAGACGTAGTTTGCATGGATATCTGGTGCCTTTATCCTTTTCCTCATCATTAGGTGCAGCAGCCTTCTGTTTTGGGTTGGGCTACTTAGATGATTGCTCTTTAGAAGGAGTGTTCTTGTTCTTATTCTTCTTGTTCTTGCCATCCGATTTTTGTGTAAACTACACAGAGTTTATCATAGTGGTAGGAAGAGTAGTTTCTTTGGTAGAGGGGTCCACTGCCAGCTTGGCAATGGAACCATTGAGTTGTATTACAGCAACCCCAGAGGTTGCGTTGACAATCCCGTCGGTGTGCACTCTAGGTTGTTGAGTGGTGGGAGGATTAGGATTATCGAGAGCATGGGGATTATGTCATAAAGAGTGCTAGACTGTGAATAAATCAAATCTAAGTGGTAGTCACGACGTATGGATTGGTATTTTGTGACTGCACCACCTAGCGATTTGTGGGAGTAAGGACTTACAGAACGAGTCCGTTAAAAGAAAATCATGGATGGGAGCTTTGACTAACCTCCTCTTACGTCTCCATTCATGAATATGATCGGAGATGTGGGTGGTGGTATCCTAACGAAATGAAGTAAGGAGCTCTATCCTAGTCTCATAGTGGATAGGTAACTGAAAGTGCTTTAGGAACTCGATCACCAAAGTGTCAAAGGTATTTATTGACATGCGTGGTAACTCAATATACCATTTCGCAACATTGCCAGTGAGGGTGCGGGGAAAAAGACGTAACTGGACATTGTCATCCACCATAGAGTTAGAAACACACCAGAGATGGTAGGTGGTGATATGGATGCCCGGATCCTGCCCTTGTTTTCCGTCGAACTTTGGAATGTCTTTCAGTGTTTTATGTGGGATCGATGGCCATTGTAAGTTGTCGTAGATGGGGTCGTTTGTCAACTTGTATAAATCAAGAATATCCAACGTTTCCAAAAAAGGCAGATTGTTGGGTGCTCCTGACTTGGACAATGGTGATGACAGATGACTTGAGGAGGTCTGTGCTCCCCCCATCATTTGGTTGCCCATAGTGTACATGGGTTGCATGGTGTAGTAGTTTCTTTGCGTTACGGTGTTGTAGAGTGGATGTCCATGAGGATTTTGATATTGGGGTATGAAGTTGCCCCCAGTATAAGCGGTTCCCCCTTGACTCATTTGGGTCTATGAGTATGGTGCCCCCATGGATTGGATGGGAATCCCTTGTGGATTCCCAACCAACACAGAACTAACCATATGGCTTTGATTGACAGAGGGAATACTCATGTCAATCAACGATTATCCATGTATGCTTGAGAATGGAGGGGGAACTCTGACATTCCCCACTGGCATGCGCATATTGGGAACCCCCCTAGATATCTGAATCTGGAGGTTGGAACTGTACATTAGCGGTCAACATTGTTGTTGGTAAACGGGAACCATGCCCATAGTGCCGCATTCAGTGTTATATGGAGCACTATATGTGGCACTAGTCGAAGGTATGCTTTGTGGCACCATAGGAGTGGAACCTGGCATCCGCTGGGTTCCACTTATAGAGCGTGTTATGTGAGTTTCCATATCTGGGACAAATGGGATAGTCGTATTCCACATTACCGGTGTTGTGATGACTGTCGACTGGGGAAGTGGTAGAGGACCAACAATGTCTCTAAAATTCCACAACCCTTGAGTCATTGACTGGATAGATGGTAAAGTTCCACCTACTAAAGAAGGAAGTATAGGTACCATGGGAACCACGATAGGATCTGATGGATTTGTGAGCGGAGCGTTAAAGTGAGGAAGGAATCCTTCCGTGAAGAAATCCTCTGGCAAACAGGAATCCTCAGTTGTCCACACAGATCCCGTGTAAGATTTAGGAGACTGATTCCTCGAAGATGAGGAATCTGAGTTAGTGGAACTCAGCGAATCCTCCACAATGAGTGGAGGAAGTCCTAACAATCGTCTGAAGCGACGATGAGGGCCGGATGTAGCCATAGTGACCCTTAAGTTTTATCAAATAGATTTTAATGTGGTATTCTTGAAAGTCTCGAAAATGATAGCACTCAGGTACCTAAAAATAAAAAATACACTAAATATATCAATCAACAAACAGAGGGAAATTACCTCATTTGATAAGAACCAATTACTGGGGATGAAACCCAGTCTCTCAATGAATAATAGAGAAGGATGGCAAAATGTACATTTACGGTTACTTTTGATCTTCGCCCGAACCTCAGATTGAGGGGCCAAGTACTTTTGTGAAGACGAGCACCCTCCCAAAAACTGAAGACAAAGTAGATCTGTCCATTTTAGGTACCAGGACATCCCATCCCAGTCACCTTATGTAAGTACCTAGAAGTTTTTCCCACTAGAGATACCTCAGATCACAGAGATTACCAGGGGGGACATAGTCATAGATAGCGCGTTGTGTGGGTAGGAAACTTGAGTCCTCGACTTAGTTTGGAAATCCCCGAAGGGACCCCCACTACACAGAATGCCCAAAGGATTTGTAAGAGAAGGTGGGCTACCTTCAATTACAGTTCGATGTTGTCTCGTATTTCACTCCGTTATTAGTGGAGTGGTCTTGGTAATATGAGTGTAGAAGGATTTTTCACTCGTTAATGACACTAGTTTTGGTTTTCAACCTTGGGCAGTTCACTCACACGCTTATCTTAAGGTCCTAATCTAGCTAATGTTGGTTTGCTCAAAAGAGTAACTGATTGATTTTAATTTAAATTTTAGTGACTTGATTATTTGTCTTCTGTAGGGGTGTTGACGTATGAATATGGTGAGACTCTTGACTCAATAAACCATGCAGAACAATGCTCTGAATTTTTTTTTCAATTTCTTATGCAAAAAAGTCTTATTCTACGCATTCATCTTTTCACATATTCATGGATTCGTCTGTGCATTTAAATCCATTCAACACTTGCATAACCAAAAGATTAATTTCCCAATATTTCCTAACAACTACTGAAAACCAAAATAAAGAAGTTTACAACTATTTCGACAGAAGGATGAATACAATTTATCAGTCTTTCTTCCAAAACAAAAGTATTTTAAGAGAGAAAAAATAAAACATTTTCTTCAAAATAAATTTTCAAGACGACAAATTTGTTAACATAATACTGTTGCAGATCTTACTTTAGCCCCTGAGACAAGTCCCCCCCCCCCCCCCCCTGGTCCAATAGAATCTTCTGGAAGACATGGAAATCAGAGACTAACACTTTGTTTCAGTGTAAACAGAGAATTAGTTGGGCCACTAGTGCTCCCTGTACACAGGCACAGAGCTTTATAAAGCTCTGTTTAGCCTGGCAACCTACGTTAGTGAGGGAAATAACTCAAACAAAGGGCCTTTAGGATCTGTTTCTGAGGAGAATGCAAAATAGTAGGATGCCACAAGATAGTTGGTGGATCAGAAAAGGATTTGAAGAAGTAGGAAGCTCTTAGAAGAAGGAGAAGAACTGAGAGGAGTTCGAGTAAACTGGGAACTAGATGTATAGTCCCTAGTGGAGTCGCAAATTCTACTATGGGGTAAAATGCACGGGATGAAAACTACCCTAAAAGGCCTTCTCGGGACCTTTGACAGGCTGTAAGATTATCTGCAAAAGCTACCAAGTTACAGACATGTTCATCTATCAAACATAAATTGACAAGGTATGGAAAGAGGATCACCTTTAGTTCCTTCTAGATTTGTTTGCAGATCTCTATGCGGCAAGAAGAACTCCTTCAAGGCCGGCTCCAAGACAATTCTTGCACAAAGGACAAGGCAAAACAATCACATCATACGCTCTTGAAAACTAATGTAAGAATGCACAATAAACATATAATGGTGTATAACTTAACTACTCATCTCGACAAGCATCATAATGAACAAATAAATGAACAACATTATCGACACTATGGAGTAGGGAACACAACTACAATTCTATATTTATAGTGGAAGAGTGATTACAACAATCCGTTGTATCAACCTTTCTCTACCCCTTCTTCCTCTCTCTCTCTCCCTCTTTCAACCCTCTTCTTCAAGAATATGATAGTTTCACAATAGTGCAATGGGATATCCTTCCAAATGCTCTGACACTTTTACAATGGCCCTCTCTCTGCTTCTGTAGCAATCGAATTAGGGCTGCGAAGCTCCTCCTAGAGTTCATTTAGGGAAAAAGCCATGAACCTACCCTGTTTTCAAGATTTTTTCCATTTGCCTTCATTCTCAAATTGGAATTTCTCCAAATATCTTGATTTTTGGAGTTTCCTTACTTTTCTTGAGCAAATTTAGGGATAAATATCTAGATATTTGTGAGCAGATTCATTGGCTTGACCCTCTGAACTTCCCTTTGGTTCACCAACGCTCCCCTCGGTATAACAACATGAGTTAGCAGGGTGACTAACGCTCCTCCATGCTTGGTAACAAGCTTTATAAAGTAGGTTGATAGTGTGTAGAGAGCGTTAGTGTGGAGTCAAGGCCTGCAATTGTGCTCTTTGCTTCATTCATCTTGTCTTTCACCTCTATGTTAATGAGGAGGTCATTTTTTCCTATAACATTTGGCCCAGTTATACATTGTCAGGGTAAGGCAGTCTAGAGCCAATCGCAGTTGGTTCTTCATTGCCTCGTGTTGTGCCTGACAGCCTGCTGCTCTCATGATCATGAATAGTACTATGTGAACGGTCATGTCCTACATTGTCAGAATCTACAGTTTCCCACTAGTGGCTGATTTGTGTGCCCCTGGGAACACTCGTGTTATCAACATATCAAGAGTCTCTCCGGCAACCTGCATGCCCTCCATGAGTGGTCTCTCACCATGATGAGACAAACTTATCAGGAAATATATGTCGGTCATGTCAAACTCAATGTCCTACCCCCGAATAACAAACTTGCCCTCTGTTAGGTTCCATGAGCAAATCAGGAACTCGAGCAAGTCTAGCTGTGCCCAAAGGTGTGGTGTAAGGAAGAATTTCAGTAACACATAGTCTCATAGGGCTCTTCTCATTAGCATCGTAGGTTCTCTCTTGCCAGGCAAATACCATTGTTTCTCTCCACACTGAGGAAAAATATAATTAGAATTGTTTTCATGGGCTAAAAACATGTAATATATAAAATTTCATACTTCATGGTGTCATCGCAGCTGTTTTTAAAAAAGCGGTGATGACTCAATTTCATAGTGCATTTTTCACTGGATCGTTATGGCAGTACACCTGTCTCTAGTGACGATTCCGATGGTGGTTTGTGTAAAATCCTCGACTGTTGCTAACCCATGAGGGATTTCTGCGACGACTAAGGCGCGATTATGAAACAAAAAATTCGCCAAAACCTACCTAAACCACATGAAATTGGACTTGAAAACAATCAAAATGTAGATCAGGAAGTGATTAACTTACTTGGTGAAAGTTTCGAGCGAAATGGTCAACCACAGATACCAGAATCAAGCTCCAATAATCACACAAGTATGCACTTGAAAAATTACCAAGGGTAAAAAACTCAAAACACAATGTAAAAATGATTTACCATAAGCCTTTATATAGCTTTTTTCCAAATTTTTAGGGTTTTAAACTATAGGGCTTGGGGTTTTTGACATTTTTTGGGGTTTTACCTATGGTTTTAGGGTTTTTGGCCTAATTTTTCAAATTTATAGTGCATTTTTGTTGAATTGATCTTATACTTTTTTTTTGTGGAAATAGAGGCGATTCGTATGTTTAATGATTGATACATGCTTGGTCCACATTATGAAATTTTCTACAAGTCCTCTTTAAGCTCATTTCCAACTTATAAAAGATGAAAAGATTGTCGAGTTTTCCTTTTTGACTCATTAAACGGAATGAAAAGGCGGTCCACTTTCAGCTCTTTTCCGACTGTATAAACGTGAAAAGATAGCTGGAATTTTGTCGTTTCAAGTTTGATTTTGGTTATGAAATGACGTGTCTCCGATCGCTTTTTTACTTTTTCAGATTGGGACCACTAATTATGAAAATTACTCCTTGATCATAATGGTCAAGCAGTTCCCTTGAGTATTGTTTTCTACTTTTTCGGCCTCGAGGGACACAAATTTATGAGAAAGGACTGCCCTTGAGTTTTCTTTTCCGTGTCTTTTTCAAACTCTCTAAACATGAAAAAGACTCCAAGTTTTTCCTATGTTGGATTCGTTAAACCCTGACGACATTGGACTCGTCACCATGACGAGACTCGAGCTTCTCCTCTGTAGGGCTCATTAAACTATCACTAGGTTGGATTCATCTGAAGGTCGAACTTATATCACAAGAATATGTTATCCCCTTCAAGCTTGTTTTTAAAAAATAATTGGGGTACTTGCCAACAATGGTGGGGGAAAATTTGGAAGTCATCATTTGGTTACCTACGGCAGCTAGTCACTCTTGAACTTCGACAATTTTGCTTCTCATCAGGTTGGGATATCTTCACATTGTCATTGCCCTTCTAGGGTTTTGGGTTTCCATTTTGCCTCATTCCATCTAATCCATGTTGTCTCTGTCAGGCCTCCGATCCTTTGGTACCAAAAAGCTGTTGCATTCCAGAGTCATGTCGCCAATATGTTCAAGAGTATAATCTTTTTGTAGTTCACACCCTTACCTCCTCCTTTGATGCTCTGTTTCACCATCTACCACTTGTTCCTTGTCTCATGTCATTGATGGGGGAAACATTATGGCCCTGCTACGACGGATTGCCTCCTGTCAACATCAACTCATTATCCAAGAGGCTGATCTAGAGATCCCCTTCGGTACCTTGGAGCTTGCATGCCTCAAGGGAAAGTTCTTCATACCTAATGACAAAATTTCATCATTGGTCTTCGATTGGGTGATTCCACGAGTGTTTAACTCCAGCTCATTTTTTCAAACTTAGTGGATTGTACTGGCAGTACCTTGAGAACCATTGGCATTATTGGTGGTCTCTCTCATGCTTGTTAATGGTTTCCATCATTGATAGGTAATCAAGCAACTTTGTATCATGCTCGACTTCAGCACATCTATTCGCATGCTAGAATTTGTACTATGATCAGTTGGGTTTCAAGACCCCAAACTAAGATTACATATGTTCAGGTTGTGTGGATTGGTTTGTGATTACATGCATGCCTCTTTGATTGGATGGCTGCAGCCATACTTGAGTCTTTATGGATGGCTGCGATCATACCTTTATTTTTATATATGGTCTTATTGACTGGGTGGCTGCGTCCATACCACAGGCCCAACTTCATACGTATTCAGGATGGCTGCACCCATGCCTAGACTACGTGTATTTCACTATCAAAGATATCAGTTGTACTTGCACCTATAGGTTCTTTGTGGTGGTGTTCCAGTTTGATTATGATTTCATAAAGCATTTCACCCCTCCCACTCTCTCAGGCTTCATGCTTTAGGGGGCTTCTATTACACAGTAATTTGTCATTGACCTCATCTCAGTCCCTCCGTTGTGTCATACATTAGATAAACATGTCCATATCTTCCTACTCATGTAAGAAGATTAAGCAAGTGCTCTCTAATGCTAAAGATTAACCCTCTTTGCCTATGTTTCTGCATCGTTGCAAGTAAACCCTTAAAAAGTGTGATGGTTCCTTGTCATGAACTATATCGTTGTGATGTCATCGTAGGTGTACACCTGTTTCTTATGACAGTCGAATTTTAGGGCTTGGTGCAAGCTTTCCAGGTTCTTATTGTGACGTTTGTTCTGAACGCATTACTCCCTTGAGATGTCATCACTAAGCCCTAGTTCATGACCTGCGACGATCCAGATTAGGAGAATTAGTTCAAACAATTAGCCTTCTGGGTGATCCTAGAGCTGGTTGTTGGGTCAGATTGGTTCACCTTTCCTTCTCTAGGATGATAGTTCCACCTTTTATGAAACCTCCCTTGAGGATAAGCTCTCTCTCCCTCATTTCATGGAGGCTCCTCCTCCTATAAAAGAACTCACCATTGCTATGATCAGCTAGTTCCTAGTTCTTGGTTGCTGGTTGCTAGTTCTTGATTTTGGCAGACTAGATAGCTTTGGTGTGAGTGTGACAAGTGTGGAATTGCTGATAGTTTGGTAAGAGGTTGTGGAGTGCCTTAGCCTTTCATTAGAGCTTTTAAGTGAGAGAGAGATATTGTCCATTTGGGAGACCCATTCTTGAGAGTTAATGCTTGAAGGACCATACCGGCTAGACCCTCTAAGAAGGCTTGCAATGTCAAGGCTTGGTTGTAAGCTTTGATCTTGATTTATTTTAATACAATCAATAAAAATTTCCTATATCTTGTGTACAGTTTACTTGATAGATTGTAATTCCTTGACTTTATAAGTAAATAGATCATTGTTGTTCTTGGTTACATGCTCTATTGTTTTGTTTTAGTGTTTCAGGTCAATTACTCATTAAGGAGAAAGAAACAGAAGCTAGAGCAATGCATTGGAAGCTTCATCAAACACTGGTTTTTATGTAGGTCTCCAACAATGATTATTTAAGGAAATCGATTGTTGTTTTTGTTTTGTTGCGACTATACCCACTCTATCGCTAGAGGGGTTGCATTTTTCCGTAGAGGGAACACTTTCCTACTTCACAAGGGCTGTGACCCTACACCTCCTGCTTGAGGAGCCACTGCTTCATCTGGGAATAGAATGGGATGAGTTGTAGCCACTACCATCGCAAGGCATTGAAGAGGTAGTTGTAGTGCCCTATCATGTACCATCACTGTCTCCACCATCACCTATCCAATTCCATCCCACCCCTCCTCAGGCATTGTGGTGAAGTAAAATTATAAGTGCAGGCACAAACAAATTCCTCTAGCCTGATAATGGGTCTAGCCACAACAAATACATTCTATGGAAGATTTTTTTGGGCAATAGAATCTCCCCACAATAGGTTATGGGGCTCAAAGCCCAAGTTATGGTCAAATAATTTTGTAAGAATCCACAAATTGTGGGTGCGGAGTGCAAAATGTATGTTGAATCATAGGGTTGTCCACCCTAAGTTTTGTAATGTAATGTCAGCCTACCCATGGTCCACGGACCATGGGATTGTATAAATATAGAAAGGCTCTAAGTTGTAAGAAGAAGGAGATAGAAAAAGGTGAATGGAGTCTAGAAGATAGTGAGCATAGAGGAAAGATCTAAGTGTCTTGAGTCGTAGTAGTAGGAAGACGCTCTGCAGCTGATTGTGCAAAGGCCTAGTAGAGTCTGCAATTGGGTACGTGAACCCCTGCAGCTGAGTGTGCAAGGTGAAGTTGAGTCTATAATCAAGGAAGAAGAATAATAAAGAGAAGTTTGATCCCAAGTATTGTGTATCTGTTCTTGTGCTACTTCCTGTTTAAATATATTGTTTTCTTTATCACGTGCACTTATATGACTATTAAACATTGTTAAATATAACTAGACACATA